>CABFPE010000880.1:146486-163288 GCA_900660155.1 Hofstenia miamia | reverse complement strand
TTTATATATATATATATATATATATATATATATCAGTGATATGCGAAGAAGTAAGTTTAAGGTTAGGTAATGTATTATGCAAAATTTAACAAACCTCTGCACAATTCTTTTAATACAGTCCATGTGTTGAAAATTGTGAAAGAAACAACTAGAAACGGTCGAGATTTTGAATCTCAATGTGCATATACTAGCAGATAAGAATGTTTTCTTACTACTCACTGTGAATGGCTAAGCAAATAACTCAAGTTTCTACAAATAGTTTATAATACTTTCGAACACATACGCAAATATGGGATTATAAACTTTTAGTACTTTGTAAATATAAATTATAAATTTCAACTTGATGGAATTCCTGGTCATCATTTATTATCGAAATGTCAAAATCTGCTGAAAACTAGTTGGAAGCTTATTTTGCTCACCTTCTTAATCGTTTTTCACTAAACGCATATCTAAGCAATTATTTGGAAACGAAATTTATTCCCAATTGCTACGCCAGCACTTCTCAAAGTAAAATTTTTGCATTAGCACAATAAACTCATATTTACATAATGAATTCTTTTTTTACTAGTAATCTATATAAAAAATGATTTTAATTTTATTAATATTTATGAATAACTATTGATTAAAAACTTTCATTTATCTATAAAAAAATGTTGCTTCTGGCAAAGATATGTATTTCCCTCGTAGCAGAACAATTTCATGTTCAGCCAACTATTCAGCTGTTTGATTCATTTGTAATGAGCCATTTAATTTTGAAATTACAATATTTTAAAAATTGTTGTTAAAGAAATTCTAGTTGCACATAAACAAATCGACAGTACTTTTCCCATGGGGAGATACATATGTCGGCTTGAGATGATCGTTAATTATATGTAGTCCATGGTTATTGACAAAATCTATGAATATTTATGATTTAATGTTCTTCACATCGAGTCTACAGTTGAAGTCGCCGCATAGAATAAGGTGAAATTCCATATTAACTTCTTCGAAGACATCTAATAAGTCGTTTATTATGCGTTCAGCGTTTGAATTGGGGCTGAAATAACAGCATATTAGGTCTCCGAGACATGTTTGAATTGCGAAGCATGTAGTATTGCGGAAGATTTCGGTGAGTTTAAGAAATGGCTTGGCTGTGATTGTGATTCCCCCTGAAGGTCTACCTCATGAGACGGGCCTTTTTGCATATTGGTTCATAATTATATATCCACTAAGATGTGTATCTTCCATATTGAAAGTTTCTGTTAGTAGCATAATATCGCAGGAACTCAAAACGTTGTCGGGAGAGTGGTTAAGAATATATTTTATGCCTTCGACATTCCACAGAAGTGTTGTCAGAATCCGTTTATCCATGGTTCGTGGTCCTGAATGATATATGAATCAATTGTTACTTAACGTCTTCAGCATTTCGCATGCCCTTCCATTTAAATAAAACATACTTACTATTAAGTTCAGTGGCCAAGTGTTTGGGTCCATTAACATCTTAGAATCTTCTTCAGTGAAAACGCAATGGAAGGACCCCATTGACTATTTTCGTTAGATATGGATCTGATAGCTGTTAACAGTAATCCTAATGAGTTGCACATTTCTTTCATATCCTCTTCTGTGGTTGATTTCTCCAATCTTCCTATGTATATGCGTCTTCGGCTTGGACGCATTTCGGTTGCACGGATACCCATTGCGTGACTATTAGTTCCTTTGATGATTTCTTTCTTACTACCTGAGTTTCGTCTTGGTCTCTTGAAGGTTGTTTTTGGGTCAATCGATGAAGCTTGTCTTTCGATTCTTCTTCTGAAGATCATCGGCTGTTGCTCTACCTTTTCACTGTAGAGAATCTTCTCTTCCCTTTGGTTCTTCTTAACTTCCATAATTTCCTTGGTGATTGATCTTAACTGATCCTTAACNGACATGTTTGAATTGCGAAGCATGTAGTATTGCGGAAGATTTCGGTGAGTTTAAGAAATGGCTTGGCTGTGATTGTGATTCCCCCTGAAGGTCTACCTCATGAGACGGGCCTTTTTGCATATTGGTTCATAATTATATATCCACTAAGATGTGTATCTTCCATATTGAAAGTTTCTGTTAGTAGCATAATATCGCAGGAACTCAAAACGTTGTCGGGAGAGTGGTTAAGAATATATTTTATGCCTTCGACATTCCACAGAAGTGTTGTCAGAATCCGTTTATCCATGGTTCGTGGTCCTGAATGATATATGAATCAATTGTTACTTAACGTCTTCAGCATTTCGCATGCCCTTCCATTTAAATAAAACATACTTACTATTAAGTTCAGTGGCCAAGTGTTTGGGTCCATTAACATCTTAGAATCTTCTTCAGTGAAAACGCAATGGAAGGACCCCATTGACTATTTTCGTTAGATATGGATCTGATAGCTGTTAACAGTAATCCTAATGAGTTGCACATTTCTTTCATATCCTCTTCTGTGGTTGATTTCTCCAATCTTCCTATGTATATGCGTCTTCGGCTTGGACGCATTTCGGTTGCACGGATACCCATTGCGTGACTATTAGTTCCTTTGATGATTTCTTTCTTACTACCTGAGTTTCGTCTTGGTCTCTTGAAGGTTGTTTTTGGGTCAATCGATGAAGCTTGTCTTTCGATTCTTCTTCTGAAGATCATCGGCTGTTGCTCTACCTTTTCACTGTAGAGAATCTTCTCTTCCCTTTGGTTCTTCTTAACTTCCATAATTTCCTTGGTGATTGATCTTAACTGATCCTTAACGGCTTGAATTTTCTCCTCTGTTTATGCATATTTCTAGGCGGAATTGTAGCTCTGTTCTTCAGCGAATATCGTTGTGCATGCCCAAAACAGTCTTCTTTGACTCTGTGTTTGTCTTTTCGAGAATCCTGTACATTCAGTATGTACATAGCGAATTTTGCAGATAATGCATGTAAAATGCAAATCACTAAAACAGTTTCTCGCGCATGAAACACACAACCAACCATCACCAGTCATTTTAACTTAAAAAGGAATACTAATGATAATGTATTATATATATTTCTTTAATACAAGAAAATCAATATTAAAGCATTAATAGATATCATTTCGTACAAACTTATATGGGAATACCGAAAATTCTCTTCCTGTCTTCGTTTTTATAAGCCTCTGAAGGCTCTTTTTCTATTTTCACATTTTTGTAAGCAGGAAGGCGCGTTCTTATTCTATCATCTGTATAGGATGCCATGTTCAGATTGAATGATATATTTTGTCATCTCTATTACTTACAATCATTCGAATTAGAATGTAGCCTTCAATGATACCAAGTGTGGCAGCTAAATGTAAAAAAAGATATTCTTTTCTCCTCCTCACACAGATGATCCATAAATTGCCACAGATATCATCAGATTGCAATATAATAACTAACTCAACAGCAGAAAAGTGGAAAACTTTAAATTTTGGAAGAAGGTAAAGGATGTATGACTATTTTACCTTTTATTTGTAATTGATAGCAAAATGAACGGTCGTGTTTTACAGTTCTCTCTTCGAATGTTTGGTAATGAAAGCAACTCTATCCGCTCTGCGTGAAATCAACGTATTAAAACGCCTATAGATAATGTGTTTCTCATGTGGTATCCTTTGACATTGGAATGATATTTGTACCGGCTTTACTGAAAATACTGTGAAAGAATTGCTTGAATTCAGGACTAATTTAATTTTGTTCTGCAATGACTGTGCAACCAATGTATTTAAGTAAGTTGTTATCTCAAATATTATTAATTCTAGAAACACCATACAGTCATCATCGACTAACCTATCCAATCGAAAGATGCAACTAATTAGATTGAAGCCATATTGAAATCTGCTCTTGATACGTGTGTTGAATCTTTGGAACAGAAAAAGAATGATCAAGCCATTACTCTTGAAAAGAAACTTAGAGATCAAATCGCAGAAATATCCAAACGCACGGAACGAAATGAACATCTTAAGTGCATACGTATATGTGGTGTTCCTGAATCGACTGAGACAAATTTCTGTAAAAGGGAAGAAGATGAATGAAAAAAAAATTGTCAACTTGGTCCATCACTTAAAAGTGGAGTGTTGGTTTTACTAATCTTCGTTGTATGAGCCGATTTTATAAATAAGCTCAATCACCTAGAACTATTATACTCACATTGAATTCTGTATGTCATGCACGTAATTTGTTAAGTAATGCTTGCAAGCAGGGCGGATTCAGTCAAAATTGATGGGGAGGTATAAACTGATAAAATTTAGCAATCCACCTTGTTGTCTGACAAAGGCATACATAATTACATACACTAAACAGAAATGTGTATTATATTGTATGTAAATGAGCACATAATATAGGATCGAATTATACATGCAAAAAGTTCACCTAATATTTTTGAAAATTTCCTTGTTTTCTTTGTTAAAAGGTTTGAACGCATTGCATTTATATTTAAATTTAGGGTGAAGACCATTTATAGGTTTCAAATTAACATGTGATTACCAATTGCATGCAATCACATTAAAAAGCATTACATACTTTTGAATACAACTCACTGTTTTAGTATGTGATGCTATTTATTACATGCCTAACATGTTTTTGAAATTGATGGCAGTTTAGTGGCACGATAGACCATTGAATATGTGAAAATTTAAAATATACAGGTTGCTTGAAAGAAAACAAAAATGCGGATGTTTCATGGTAATTGTGGAAAACGTGGATTGGCTGCATTGTATGTCATAGCAAGCAATAATATTTTAAAATTTAGTAGGAACAATACAAAAGATATAGAGTCAAAGCAAATTTATTGCTCAATGTATACAAAATTCTACAAACTAATACATGACAAAAGAAAAATAAAATATAAACAAATAATTAACTACAAATTAATATCTACAATATATAATAATATAATCAGTGTTTGTGTTAATGTTTGTGTAGGTGCTCAATGTTGGATGTATGTTTCGCTTGCATGAAGTGCATTACCGTCCCCTAAAGTTTATTGTTTTATTAGAAGAAACTGCTTCAATTTTTTTCTAAATTTTTTATAGTTTTTTCTATTCGCGTTTCATAATCTAAATTATTCCACAATTTAATTGATATGTAATGAAAGCCATTAGAATTTTTATCTAAACACAGATATGTAAATAATTGCTTATAGACAACCCTTTCTAAACATTTGCAGAAAAAAGATAAACAGGAAACAGGACGGTAATTTTTGAAGTTGTTTTTATCAAGATTGGATTTTTTTAGGACATGTGTAACACAGACACGCTTCCAACTAATAGGAAAGTAAGCTTGCTGTAGAGAGGCATTAATAAGTAAACAAATCACTGACAATAGATAATCAATCCAGCGCTTAGTACGAAAAGTAGGCCAGGAATCAGTATCACACGTTTTAGTAGAACTGCTCATAGCTAAATCGAAAAGATCAGCTTCAGTAACTAAGGCAAAATCATTAAATCTACAAGTAAGAATGGGGGCAGGCAAATGTGAAGAATGCAATTGACTAACAATAGTATCAGAAATAGACTTAACTTTGTTGTCAGGGTATTCACCAAATTGCTTAACCAAATCATTAAGAGAAACTGCATCAGGTTAACAACGTTGACCACCATCAAGCAAGTGAGTAATATAACCAAATAGATCCTTAGAATTAGCATTATTAATTTTATCAATATAGAAATTGTCTCGTTTGGCTATCATACATTTTCGGTATAGCCTGGTAAAATTGGTGAGTTCAAGATGATCAGAAATAGATTTTGATTTCAGTCAACGTCGTTCCAATCGTCGCCTTTGGCGCTTCATATTGTGTAGTTCAGAAAAATACCACGGAAAGAAAGGATGAGGAATAGTACGTCTATTAGGAATAGGAGCGAGATTATCCAAGATTGAACAAATATGGCGATCAAACTTAGAGACTTTGAAATCAATATCAAGTTTGATAAAATCAAGAGACAAAAATGGGCTTAGGAGTCAGATATATCACGTTCAAGAATAGTATTATCAAGGGATCGAAAATTTCTGAAACTCACATTTACAGGAACAGAAGCAGGATGATCGATTGAAAGGCTACATTTAACAAAATCATGGTAAGATTTAGTATCAAAACCATGGAGATCACGCAAAACTTTAACATAGTTTACCAAAGAGCAACCAGAGCGTATTAGGATATGATCCAGCGTATGTCCAGCAGAATGAGTTGGAACAACTACAAGCTGATCAAGGCCAAATGAATGAATTAAATCAAGATATTGTTGGGAAAAGTAGTCACCAGATACCTCTACATGAATATTGAAATCTCCACAAATTAGTATGGGACAATTGAGAAAAACAACAGATTCAAGCAAAGAGCCAAACTGGAGGACGATAGATAACAATAAGAAGAAAACGAGTACGGTGGTAAGATATTGTAACATCAACATATTCAAAAGATTCAAAAGTAACACCAATTGTATAAGAGATTTAGCACTGAAAGCTTTTGTGCATAACAGCAACACCTCCTCCACGAGAGCCACGATGAACAGATATAACATCAAAATAAGCCAAATCACGTCTGATTTCAGCAAAAACCCTGTCATCACGCTCATCACCCCAAAGCAAAGATTCAGTAATCGCACATATATCAATTTTGCGTTCAATTATGACAGAGATGAGAAAGGTGAGTTTTCGACGTATAGATTGGCAGTTCCATAGTAATAGGTTACTCAAGGATAGTCAATTACCAGATGGAGCAACTGCAACACCTTTATTGAACAACTTCAAACCACGAATCTTTAAGTCACACTTAGGTGTACCAGACTGAATAAGGTCATGCCGCTGTTTCAACACCGCCTTTTCAGTGATCCTATCCTCTTTAGAGAGAAACCTATTTATGTATACATCTCGACCAAATGATTTCAATTTGAAGCCTGTGAAAGTAATTTTCGAACATCCCATACAGATGTCATAGCGACAAGAACCGACCGAGGTCGAACTCTGGCAGGATCGAACTTTCCCAGCCGCTTGATATTAGCTATTAAACCAAAACTATTGTCAATGTGACAAAAAAACGTCTTTAACCTGCTTCTTGAAACAAAGCATCAGCTGATCGTCAAACTTCAGGTAGGCCATTGAGCTTTAAAATGTAGTTGAGATCATCAAATGATTTAAATGCCGGCGCAGAAGAAGCAGTAACATGAGCACTAGGAACAACAGTAGCCAAAGATTTAAGTTGCTTATCCATCTCAGCAATCAGCTTTGAACAATCATCAATTCTAGATTCAAGTTTCGAATTTGGTCTGCTCAAGTCTACCAGTATAGCCGACTTTATCCCATTATTAACACATGAATTACAGAAGAGAATAACATTGTCCATAACCTCACGTAATGCAACCAACGTATCTTTAGTAAAAAGAGTGCATTTTTCGTTCCAATGCATTTTATTACAACAGCCATTGCATACAAAAACACTGTCATTAGTATGTATAGAGTTACAGCATGTAAAACACAGCCTAGATTGACCACGCTAAAGCATAGACATAACTAGTCTAAATGCAAGTCAATATGTTAATTCACTTCACGGAGCACTCAGCAAACCAACCGTCCGCGATGAAAACAACAATTGCAGATAAATTTGGTAGAACGGAGATAATATTTTATATTTATTACGATATACTGATGCTTCATCATGCTTTTGTGCAAAGTTTAGAGTTTTTATACACCAATTAAATGTCTTTGATAGAAACATACGATGTTTCGAATTTAGGTTAGTTAAAAGAAAAGAACAGTATTGAAAATGAGACAAACAGAAAGCATGTATCAGTTATTTATGATAATTGCTTTAATATTACATTGCAAAGTGATAAAGATATCTTATGCCTGCAGTCATTTTTTTAATCTTATTCAGTCGAAATTTTTGAAATTTTAATTCATTATCTATCTCCACTCCTAAATAGCTGACTGAATCACTTTGCTTTATTGACTTATTATTTATCTTTAATTCTATATCAATTATTAGATTTCTTTGTGCCTTTGGTGAAAACATTATAAATTGAGTTTTGTCAATATTTAGTTTTAGTTGCTTATTTGTAAAATAATTGTTTAATTTTTCTACATCTGTTTGGAGGTTTCTTGTTGCATCAAAACATTTTTTGCGGTACTTATTAGGCATTTATCGTCGGAATATTGGTAAATGTTGCTGTTTTTTACATGTTTTATTATATCATTTACATAAATTGCAAATAAAATAGGGCCAAGAACAGTACCTTGGGGCACCCCATTGTTAGTTGTAACACAGCTTGAATTCTTACTGTTAAGTATAAAACGCTGTTGTCTGTTTGCTAAGAAGTTCATGATTAAATTATTTGATTAAGCACCAAAATTATAATTTATACGCTTGTCTTGCAAAATATAAAAATTCATTGAATTGAATGCCTTACTTAAATCTAATAATGCTGCACAACTGCAGTTATTTTGAGATATATTATTTATTTGTTGAGTAATAGATCAGAGCTGCAACCGTACCTGGTTTTTGAAGGCACGGCACGGTGGGTTTTAGGCACGGCCCGACACGGCACGGAATTGCAAGAATATTTTTGGCCACGGCACGTTTTCATATTTGGCAACAAATATGGCTTTTAGAATTTTTCAAAATTTCTCTAATAAATAAAGTAATTATACAGCCAGTGTATTATGTTTTATATGTAAACAAAAAATATATTAGCCAGAATCGCCGATCGCACAATTTCCATGTTGTTCACATGAAATGGGCTTATCATGGATATATATATATANATAACGAATTAATAATTGCTTTAAAGGACAATGTAACTTTTAGGCGTTGAAATATTTTTAGTAAAAACTCCGCACCGCGTCACATCACACTGAACCGCACCGCCAGCCATAAAACTCGACCGCTACCGCAATATACTGCGGTGCGGTGCTTCGCTACTGAACAGCGCACATCTCTAGTCTGAACGGTACAGTTCACTGACAAATTTTAGAGATCTCCACTTATGTTGGATCCGTTTTTTGTAAAAGATGTTTGAGTTGAGTTGGGTCAGAAAACCGTAATGCCCTTGCAGTTGTGACAAATACATCGAATTCAAAGAAACAAATCAGCCACTTACAGTGTAATTGTAGTACTTTGGTCTCTAGTTTACTTTAATTTTTGGAAAAAAAACTTATTTTACGCCAGAGTTTTAGAACACAATCATGTGTCCGGTTTTATATAAAAATATTGTGATCACTTTCGATAAAATTAATTGATATTTACTAAAAGTAAGCAGTGAAAAACAAAAACTTTATTTTGAAAAAGTATTGAAATAGGGTTTGCTTATTTTAATTGAATGTATGTTAATCTAACAATATGAAAATTTAAATAAAGGTAAATAATAATTTTGGAAAACTTTTTCTGTATAGATAAATAATGTAATATTCAAGCCATAAACTATAAACTTTGAAACAATAAATAATACATAGATTATTTGTTATGTACTAAATAATATGCCTGTTCGACAGAAATCGCAAAATATAATATCGAATACATCTATTAGCAATGATTTGAAATTTTGCAAAAT
This sequence comes from Hofstenia miamia, assembly GCA_900660155.1. NCBI lineage: Eukaryota > Metazoa > Xenacoelomorpha > Acoela > Hofsteniidae > Hofstenia > Hofstenia miamia. The sequence goes on along the minus strand of CABFPE010000880.1, from coordinate 153,766 downwards.
GCCAAACAATATTATGTAGCATAGCAACGGGAACGAGAATTCGAATATTGCTATTGCATTTTANGAGGTTTGAGAGTCTGAACTAGAGATGTGCGCGGTTCATTAACTTCATACCACACCGCACTTGTGCATTGTATTTTAACGCACCGAACCACAAAGTTTTTTCTTACAGCGATGCACCTCAAAACCAATGCCCTTCACGAAAAAATTATGACACATGAACAAATGTAGTAAAAATGTGTACATTAATGCAAACCAAAAATAGACAATAAGACAACTACAAAGAACAAAAAAGGTTCTTATTTACAAACGTTTTTATTATTTTCAAAATGTTTTTAAAATAGAATTGAGTCAACAGTCTCTGGCTTCAAGCGTTGTCGCCGTTTTTCAAGCAAATGACCTGTGTTTGAAAATAACCTTTCTGAAGTGGCTTCACTTGCTGGTACACCCAATTAAAATGTATCTAATTGACTTAAGTTTGGAAAATTTACAGCATTTTGACCCCACCATTTAATAACATCATCACNCTATTGCATTTTAAAAATTCCTGCAATGTAATTTCTATGCAAATCTATTTCTTACAATCGTTTATATTATCAAACAGTGGCTTCACTTGCTGGTACACCCAATTAAAATGTATCTAATTGACTTAAGTTTGGAAAATTTACAGCATTTTGACCCCACCATTTAATAACATCATAACACTCTATTATTGGCATATTTGCATAACGATTGACTTCGCTGACCAAGAACTTCGAATGACATGAATACTCATCTAGTGCGGACCTATTAGTTGCATTTTAATCAATTAACGAGCCAATTAAAGTTGATGTTACGCTAGGCTATCTTACTCAAGTTATGATCTAATTTATATAACGAATTAATAATTGCTTTAAAGGACAATGTAACTTTTAGGCGTTGAAATATTTTTAGTAAAAACTCCGCACCGCGTCACATCACACTGAACCGCACCGCCAGCCATAAAACTCGACCGCTACCGCAATATACTGCGGTGCGGTGCTTCGCTACTGAACAGCGCACATCTCTAGTCTGAACGGTACAGTTCACTGACAAATTTTAGAGATCTCCACTTATGTTGGATCCGTTTTTTGTAAAAGATGTTTGAGTTGAGTTGGGTCAGAAAACCGTAATGCCCTTGCAGTTGTGACAAATACATCGAATTCAAAGAAACAAATCAGCCACTTACAGTGTAATTGTAGTACTTTGGTCTCTAGTTTACTTTAATTTTTGGAAAAAAAACTTATTTTACGCCAGAGTTTTAGAACACAATCATGTGTCCGGTTTTATATAAAAATATTGTGATCACTTTCGATAAAATTAATTGATATTTACTAAAAGTAAGCAGTGAAAAACAAAAACTTTATTTTGAAAAAGTATTGAAATAGGGTTTGCTTATTTTAATTGAATGTATGTTAATCTAACAATATGAAAATTTAAATAAAGGTAAATAATAATTTTGGAAAACTTTTTCTGTATAGATAAATAATGTAATATTCAAGCCATAAACTATAAACTTTGAAACAATAAATAATACATAGCAGATTATTTGTTATGTACTAAATATGCCTGTTCGACAGAAATCGCAAAATATAATATCGAATACATCTATTAGCAATGATTTGAAATTTTGCAAAATGCCAAACAATATTATGTAGCATAGCAACGGGAACGAGAATTCGAATATTGCTATTGCATTTTAAAAATTCCTGCAATGTAATTTCTATGCAAATCTATTTCTTACAATCGTTTATATTATCAAACAGATACATCATAATGTGATACGAACGTTAAAATAGTACAAAAAAGTTGTATTTCTGGCGCTGGTATATTCAATAAATTTTAGGCACGGCACGGATCAATAACACAAAATCTTAGGCACGGCATGGATCAATAACACAAAATCCTAGGCACAGCACGAGCATGGCACGGCACGGCACGACACTGATTAAATCACAGCATGGTTGCAGCTCTGTAATAGATAGAATTGCGTCTTGGGTGGCCATTGCGAAATCCAAATTGTTTATGTGATAGGATGTTTTCAGATTTTAGGAATGTGTTTATTTGAACATACAAATGTTTTTCAAAGAGTTTGCTAAAAGAACGTGTAATACAAATGGGTCTATAATTTTTTGCGTTTAGGTTGTCACCTTTTTTATAGGAGTTATATCTGATTTTTTTAGTAAGTCTGGAAATTTACATTAATTAAATTCGATTAACAATTGTTCTCCAAAAATAAGAAAAAACGTTTAATAATTAAAAATTAGAGGTTATAACAAGCGGTTGATTTGTTGGTAGCAGGTTTCTTAACAATGTTTTCTAATTCATTGATTGTAGCAAGTCTAAAGGAAAAATGTTTTGATTGTTTGAGATTATCAGGATTTTGTTTTTTGTTATAAGGTGGAAAATCGAAATTTCCAAGTTCTTTGAATGTTGAATTTAAATGATTTAGTATTTGAGTTTTGTCTTTTACGACCATATTATTGATTTTTAATTCATTGATTTCAGATGAAAGACCTTTAGAATTTCCAATAAATTTTTGGACGTATTGCCATTTTCCTCGAGTAGAATTTAATTGATTAAAGAATTTTTGCCGAGCTTTATATAAATTTTTTGTTTTTAATTGCTTACTTCCTTTGATTTTTTGTAATTGGTCCAATTAGTCTTTGTAGGCTAGGATTTTGAAAGATCAACAAATTCTCGCTTAATTGATACTAGTTTAGGGATTTGATAATCGTTGGTGTTTGCAAAAGGAAATTCAATTGCTTTGATCTTAACCCTTTGCTTCTTAATTGGTGACACACTGTTTAATGCCTTGTAGATTCCTTTTGCAATGTAATTAATCATTTTAGGTCTAGAATTTAAAGTGTAAATATAGTTAAATGGGGGGGGGGTTTAGGGCCTTTTCCATTTTTTCATCAGAGTAAGATAGATAGTCCCTTGCATATATGAATTTAAATTGCTTTTTTTTAATAGTTTTCTTACTAATATATGTACACAGTGCATGATCACTAAATGATTCAAACATTACGGATTTGAAGGAATCATCAGAATTAGTAAAAAAGTAATCAATTAAATTGTTCATTTGAGTTGGACAAACTGTATTAACACAATGAAGATTACAAGTAGCAGACATTTCATTTATAGAATTTCGTTCATATGAATTAACGTAATTAATATTAAAGTCACCGAATATATTTAGAGAGTTATAATTATTACATATTTCAGATATTTCGTTGACTTTATAATTTAGATATTCAACTAGATAATTTTTATTTGGATTATAAGGTACGTTATCAATGCTTTTTGGAAACAGTTCTCTATTGATTTTATTTCTATCCACAGCAATTCAACTATTTCATGATAAATTTCATATTCAGATTTACAGACTGGTCTTAAAGATTTTGGCACAATTATCATAAGTCCACCACCTCTACCTATTTGATTCTTAGAAAAAACCTCAAAAATTTGTCTGTCAGGATTAAACAAGTTACCCCAGTAAATAAATTTGGAAAATTTGGCAAAAAATTGCAAATCAATTCCAAATATTTAACAAATTTTTGCCAAACATTTGGCAAATTTTATGCAAATTTTCCAAATAATTTGCAAACTTTCCAAGAATTTGCCAAATGTTTGGCAAACTTTCCAAATTTTGAGATGAGTGAAATTTTTAGATTTTATCAAATATATTAAACAACTACACTTATACATTTATGAAAAGCATTAAACTTTAATGAGTTTTAGTTATTTATAACAGCAGTTGATTAAACTGCCTTCAAAGTATACATTTGTGTGTATACAGACACGTAGAGACCCAAGACCAACTAATCATGGTCTAAAGTTTAGACACTAAACTGCCAACCAATTACATTAATGCACTGGCATGTTAGTCAACATCATATTTTCAAACTAATGCAACATTGAATATATTCTAAATAAGCTTGTTTATATTCCGGAACAATTTGCTCAAAATTTTATCAATTATGAATTATAATTTAATCATCTATAAGTATTGTAGATTTAAATATTATTTCTGGTATGAACATAAAAAAGTAAAAGAACACAGGTGATAACGCTAATCGATAACTAGTACTAATTGTATACTTAAATGTTGCATAAATTATTCTTAGATATATAAATATTTTAACTGTTTATAATAGTAGTCAATGAAAAGTTGATATTTTCGTTATATTGGTTTCAAAAATATTTGAAATAGTTTATTATATATTATGCACACTTTTATTTATTCAAATAAGCTGTAAATTAATGAATGTACAAATTGTACAAATTTGGAAAATTTGGCAATTATTTGGCAAATATTTGCCAAATATTTGGAATATTTCCATTTACCAAAAATATGCATTTTTATCGAAATATTTGCCAAATTTTCCAAACGTATTTACTAGGGTAGGGTCGATATCAGGCTTAAGCCAAGTTTCTGTAATTAAGAAAAGGTATATATATTTAATGTTATTAGAATAGTTTTTCAATTCGTGTTCAGTTTCGGACTCATTTTGAATAGGACCAGGATTTGTTTCTATATCGCCGGAAAGGATTAATTTTAAATGAAGAAAATACCTAATAAAGTGTTTATAAATCAAAATACTGAATTTGGTAGTACATGTATCGTAATTGAGATATGATAAACATTCATAAAAATTGAGTTTCTAAAAAGATTCTTGCAAATAGCAAATTGACTGAAGCTTTAAAAAATCCGAATTTATAGAGGGGTAGATATGCCAAAGTATGTAGTTGGTAGAAGTCGAATACGTTTTTGTAGTTACTTTCTGTGCTCATACTTTTTGGATAATGGGTATTGCGTAACAAAATTTGTATCATAGGTAAAAAAATTGACAAAATTGCTGACTCATTTTATCTGTGTGATCATATAAGAAATTGCATGTTTTGCTGATCTCGTGTTGAAAACCACTGATGTCAGCAAAAAAAATATCCGAACAGTATGCAATATCACTATGTTAAGAGAGGCTACAAGCCAAATTTCAAGACAATTGAATCATTAATAAGGAAATATAAGTAGGTTTAAATTTTGAACGCCCTTCCACAATAAACGACATATGTAAAAAAAGCCAACTAAAAATTGGGTTAAAAATATGATCTCACAGCTCTATTATAAGTCATTGGTCAGCATTTTTAAGTCAAAGATTATGCATATTCCTTTGAAAAAGTTGAGCCATGTACATCTCAATTTAATGCTATTAGAACGCTCATGATCAACATATATATAATTGAGTTTGCCTAAAGCAGATTATTGCACTTACTGTATTTATAAAATATGGGTGGTAGATTTTGATATCATTTATCGTTTCGAGGAAGAAACTCCTGCTTTAAGAATATAAGTTTTGATGAAGCAGTGCTTCTGAGTTCTAGAAAAATTAAAAGTATGACAAATTTTTTTTTGTTTTTTGCTGATTGGGGAATGCATATCCCTCACCCCACCCACTGCTTACAAGCTAAAGTCATATCCGGGCAATGTGTTTATTTCAAGAGCAATGTCACTAGAGGAACAAAACATTGAGAAAGATCTTTTATCAGAGAGTTGGCGCAGAATTCAGGCTGGCGCTGATCACAGGGTATAAACATAGTTAATTTAACTTTGTTTTACAATAATCAGAAGATTGATGTGTGACTAGGTGATGCACCCAGATTACCTCATATTTTACTCTGTAACACTTTTTCGAGTTGGAAAACAGTTGATAAGTGAGTAAAAGCATGTGATAGACTGATTTGTTTAATGTTAATGCTGAGATAGCCGTGATGATTGAAAGTCATCTGAACTCTGACATACCTGATAATTATATTGGTATTGATGGATATCGAGTCTTTTGCAGACATAATGATGTTTTTTGTCGGAGAAATAATTCTCCAACTTTCTAGTAATTATCACCTTCAAAGATAAATAAACAATTTTAAGCTATAATTTCAATCATATTCAGAGTTCATTTCGTACTGAAAAATTTAAAATAAGCTAGGTTTATAGAATTAATAATCATGATTTGTACATTTTTATGTGAAAATAAACACATATCACCATGTAGGCATTTCTTTTGCACACTTGCGTATCAGCATTAGATTAAAACAATTAACTCATCAAAGAGAATCCTTTGGAGTGAACAAAAACATTTGAACATAAAATAGTGATTAGATTGGGAAGTCGATCACAGTGTAGCTTTGCGAACTCAAGATTGTTTAAACAGTGCAGGCAATTTTGATGTTTGGTTTAATTTCAAAGTAAACAGCATCATTCTTATTTCATCATTTGTGCACAGTGATAATCTGCTCTCCAATGAAAATACGCATCCATGCAGGTTACATACCGTTCTGTAGGCCGCGATAGCTCAATAACAAACGTATTTTTAATGTGATGTCATTAATTTAGATAGTTTTTAGAGGGATGAATATGTACAAGCAGTATGAAGAAGTTTTTTGTATCCAGCGCCTTGTAGATATTTTAAAATTTTGTATCAAAAGCCCGTATATATATATATATTGATTTCCTACATAAATAAATATTGAATTATGCTTTAATAAGATCTTCATGTGATCACACTGTTGACATATCCATGCTTTAGTGAAATGGGCGCTATAATTATGCAATTTGCCGCTTAAATTCAAGGCCATTATTACGATCACTCATTTAGGAATGTAAACAAGCACATTTCATCAAGAAAATATGAATACAGATTTTGAAACAATATTGTTTCATAATAAAGACATTAAAAATAACATAAAATAGCTTGTTGCTGCTGCATATTCGGAAAATTTAATATTGAAAAATATTTTAATATTTTAGTTCAACTGTTGTTAAATGAGCAATATTAATATTTAATTTAAATATTTCTGCATATTCGGATATTCTTGTAATTCTTTCTTAAATATTTTAATGAAATAATAAAAAGTTGTTATAACACTATGCTACACGAACAACTTTCATCAACAATTTTTGTAGCCAACTAAAATCGTTCATGTAGCATTTTTGTCTAAAACTAATTAAATGAAAAAATTGTTCATGTAGCATACCAAATTAACAACAAAAGTTGGCGACAAAGGTTGTTCGTTCGGACGACAAAAATCGGAGACAAAAGTTGTTCATGTAGCATGGGCTTTATCGGATATCTTTTGTCATTGATCTTAATTCTAGGCTTTAGCGTTGTATAAACAAATCCAACTTTTTCTCCATATAATTTATTCTTGGTATTTAATTAACCATATGTGTATGTGTGCTATTATAAATATATATATAT
>CABFPE010000880.1:126596-141081 GCA_900660155.1 Hofstenia miamia | reverse complement strand
CCCAAGTAACCAAATTTTGCGTTAAACGCGCGTTAAGTCGCGTTTTCTTTGCGTAAAATTAGCGTTTAGAGAGCGCGTTTACCGCGCGATTATGGTACCTTTTTGTCTCGAAAAACGCGCGTTTGAAGAGCGCGAAAAACGCAAGTAGATAACGCAAAGAAAACGCGAATATATGAATAAGGAATATCAATTTTCGTAAGGATGCTGTTAATATGCATAATCATTTGTGACTACTACATAAAATATTATATATATATATATATATATATATAACTAATGATATGCTACCAACTGTCATGATCATATGTGCAAATAGCAAAATATATTAGAAAATTATATTAGAAAAGAAAGTTCCAAAACAATTTTAACAAAATATAAAAATTGTATGCCAATTTATTAGCTTTTATTATAAATTTAATTAAGTTAATAAAAGATAATTTAATATTGAAATTGGGTATATATAATGCTAACAAAATTTTCGTTGCTATCATTATAATAATATCAAAATAAAATTACCTGGGTACTTTATTAAAGTGAAATAATGTGGATGAAATCACTGAACCAGCAAGCCACAAAAAATTAAAAATTAAAGTAAAGGAACCAAATTTTACTCCACAGACTTCACACTCTCACATTCAAACCAGACAGTAATTAATTAATTTATAGAAACACTTTATATAAATAAATACTTACAATGTATTTTTGAATGAGTAATTGTTCTTATAATTACACTTTATCGGAATTTTATCTAAAGTATAAGGCTATTGATGAAAAATTAAAGCTTACCTGCAAGAGATGCGAAAACTACATATTGAAGGTTTGAAACTAAAAAATAACGATGTAAACAATGTTCAAAGCTATTTTTACTGGAAAATTGAATATTTATTTACATCTTTATAAAAATTATCAAGACTCACTAAAAACACACATGTACTACGACTTCAAACTAAGTAAAAATAAAATTTGGTTCATTTAACATTTTATTTAAAACTTATTGCTGTTCATCTTCTTCAACCTAAACAAAAATACAAAAGTTAAAGAATTCAATAACATTTAATTCGAATATTTAGGAATATACTAATACTTATAATATAAACATTTGTAACAAGCGGTAAGGGTCCAAATAAATTTGTACAAAATGGTAAATATAAAATGTTTTTTAGCACAAAACGGTAGGTATTAATATATATAACTATATAGACCCTCATACTATTATAGCTAGAGTAATAGCATTTAGAAAATAACTATTAAACCGTAAATAAAAAACGAATTAACATTTATATAGTTAAATTTTAAATGAAAAGAGAATACGTACATTGGATTCACCAAGCCTGCTGTTCACCCTTGGATGGTAATTCTTCAAAAATTTTTTCATATAGGAATCGACCATCTCGAAATTGCTCTTCGGTACTATTAGCATAACTGTCTCTAAATAAAAAATATGTTAGTGGTAATAATAAGTATATTTACAAAATTAAATTTAAAACAAATTTCATAATCAAATGTAAAATAACATTTAATACGAAAGTAAATACTTCGGATGATGGTTAACACGTTAGGCAAGGAAATAACACCAAACTTGCTTCCACCACCTTTCCAGTTTAGCTTGGAAATTAAATCTTTATCAAGGAGGTGTTGTAAAATTCTACGCACAGCCATTGATACAGAATCCCCACCAACTTTTCGTAAAGACGACACCTTAACAGATAAATTATTACCTATGTAGCAAACGTATAACAAAGAAAATTGGCAGAGTCACACATTATCAATGTTACACAATTTTCGTATTAATTGTATATTAATATATCTATTTAGTAGCTAAAATAACTTAAGTTCTATTTACCATAGAATTTTGAGTTGAAGGATTTTCCAACTTAGAATTTAAATTCTTCAATTCTTCAACACTTTTAATTTGTAAAATTTCTGGATCATCGTTTTGAACCAATAACAAATTTTGAATTTGCCGTAAGCGGCGATCATGACTTAACTGTATCTTGGACAGCATCTCAATTTTTTCAGCATTGGACCTAAAATATTTAAATAGAAGCAAAAATTTAAGCATTAAATACTTCGCAATTTCCAATAGCTCTTGTACAGTGGACAAAATTTGTGCTGCTTCACTGGTTTGATATCTAAATATATTATTTGCCGATTACATAGTTTATTATAATTGTTATATTGGATTAGTAAAAGTGGGGTCATTCCTAAACAAATTATCAAAATTATATGTTCACTATTAAAAGCTACATAATCAATTTTTTATTTGCGCAGCTATTGTAACAAAAATGATTTGCTTAGCAGTTATAAACGGATCCACCTACAATGTTGAATTTGACCTAGGCACCTCCAAAGGTATAAGTGGCGTGGAAGTTGAGGGGAAATCAGGTAACATACAAGTAGAACTTTGCTCTTCTACCTGATGTGCACTTGTGGAAACCTCCATTCTTGATCTAATTGGAAACATAAAGACTAAAAATAAGAACAATATTTACTGACCTTTTTTGCATGCTACTAGAATATTCATCTTCCAAGCATCGTTGAGAGGGCGGTCGACTGCGAACCCGTGGCAATTCTGTGCAGGACAGATCACTAAAGCCCTCAAGAAAACGCGATAATTTTTTACGCGCTGTGATTTCTGTTGCTAAAATGAATAATTACTAAATTGAACCACCAAGTGGAACTAAGAAATAAATAGCATGCTATATAGTGTTAGCAAAAAAATGAATAGTTATTAAATTAGCTATCGGCTCATCACTCAGTTTCAGAAATTCGCATACAAAGGGACATCAATATTAATAAAACTGATCATTTAATTATACCAATAGAGAGTACTCACTATATATTTTATTGCTAGAGTATGTTAAATTACTTAAACTATGAACAATCAAGTGTTTACTTGCACGGCTCTGAACAACAACTTCAAACATGCGCCAATTTTCATTTGGTGTCGACATTTTTTTCCTGTGATTTGCAGCATCAACGGGCGGGTAAAATATTTGGTTTTCATTAATTAACCATTTGGCAGGTAAAAATTCGACCTCACCACTCTCGATAAATTCAACAATGACATACATTCTATAACAAAAACATTGGTTAATTGAAAGAAGAAATAAAAAATGTAGTAACCAAAACAAATTTGTTTAGTTTTTAAGAGAAATTCACGTTTCACACATTCTTTTAATATTAAATAAGAATTCATTAAAGTGAAAACAAACTTTTATTGACAAATATTAACTATGTAACAAAGGAATTACAATGACGATATCATTCAATTCAATAGAATAGAGTTTTTTAATGCAGAAAGCATATGTTGCTGTAAAAGTCACAATGTTATTTGATAAATTTTCAACAGCATATATTCCAATATTAGACGAGTTTGTAGGGTAGATGAAGAAATTTTTCTTACAGCGATACATTTTGGCTTTAACTAAATTTGGATAAACTTCGACGACTTTGTATATACAATTCCTATAAGAGAAATGATTGTTTCCCTTTGTAGATTTTAACACCGCTTCATTCCAAAGAACCGAATTCTTTGTGGATGGGAACTTCCTAGCTGACCCACAAGCGATAAAAGACGAACTTTCGGACAATCTATTAACGATTTGCTCCAATGGTCTATTAGGAGACCGAATACATCTAAATTTTCAAAAAAAAATTTACACAAACTAAAAATTAACAAAAATAATATTACACTAATGTATATAAGTGCATTATAAATATAAAATAAAACAAAACTAACCTTTTCAATTGCCCTAAGTAATTTTCAAATGGAAAACAAGAAAATTTATCTAAATCTCCATGCCGTATTACACACATTGGCAAATGTAATAGATTATGAATTGTGGAAACAACTTCTGATGAGTAAATCCGGGGATAGGTCTGAACGAAATGATTCAGCAAATCGCTGCAGTAGTCAATTAAACTTCGATCTTGATTGGGGGTTGAAAGAATCCTAGCGGCAACGAATAATTGTAAAAAGTGCTTATAAATTTCTTCAGAAACGAAATTTTTAAGAACGAAACATGATGTGTACTAAATTACACACATTTAATTACAAAAATATAGTTTATAAAATTAATTTAGAAAATAAATCGATGATAAAAATTCCACAAAATTGCAGTTTACTACATACCAAAAGAAATTGACGAAATTCCACAGCTTTCCATCTATCAACTTCTGAGAGAGACCGAGATTTTCTTGAAAACTCAAATGGAGTTTGGTACTTTAGATTTTCAAGTAAGGAAGATAGTTCCTTTACAGCATATGACGACAATTTATTTACTAGGCGATCTTTTATCTTACCAATCCAAATAAAAATCAACCTTTTCATTACTCCTACAACAAATAATAAGATTAGGTGTTAAAAAACGAAAAAATACCAAGGCAGAGAAGATGCATGTAGTCTAACGGAAAAGCATCTATCATATTTAAAAATGCCAATTTTTCAAAAGGAGATACCTGTAAAAGAATTGCACATAGTAACTTAAAAGCATATGAATACAATATTTTAAAGTTTGACACTAAAGACTTTATTGCAATTCTTTTACCCCTGTATGATGTTCAAAATTATCATGATTCCTGAAAGATATGTCTGAGCGCAACCTTGCATCAATTTGAGGAAAAGACATAGTGTTCAGAAATATCCCTTCTGTCTCACAATATTGGCACGAAAAATAACCATTGTGGCTCTTTGTTCTCTTGAGAAAACTCTTTGCTGGAGAATCACAAATTATATATTTAACACAAAATTGAAAATTTTCTCCATTAATAAGTAAACCATGCTGATTCAAAAATTCTAGTTCTTCAATTAGAGGGGATAAAAATATTTCCAAATCCGGCTTTTGGCGTCCACTATATAGTGCAATTAACACAACGTCACTTTTAAAATTGAGAACGCGCATTAAAATTGGCCAGAAAGAAATAGCAGAGCTTTTAAACAGCGGCAAACCATCAATATTGAAACAAGCATTGATGTTACGAGATTCATCATCCATAGAATACGTGTTAATTTGTTGAAATGATGATTTTATTCCAAGATAGATATATTTTCCATTCCCACATTTTATGGTAGTCACTTTATTCCTATTTGTATTCAAAAAAGTTCTTGGATCAGTTGAAACATCAGGGATCAGTGGTTTTAGAATTGCAAGCAACTTTTTTACTGAAGAATGTGGAATTTGTTCAGCAATGCACCATTCTCTTAATTGATTACACGTATCTGAAAAGCCCACATTTCCACTATTGGGCATTGCAGAAATATCAAGTGGAAGTTCTATGTAAACTGGTAAAATACTATATAAAAATATACGCAAAACAAATTCATCTTAAATAGTATTTTAATAGCTCATCATGATTTTAATAAATATATATATAGTTTTATTCAATACTGTTTACATAGAACCTTGAGAATAATCAACAGCTTGAAATTCTTCGATTTCATTGAAATCTTCATTATTCACTACAGGAGCATATGATGTCTGCACATTGATCCTTTCATTGTGTACATTACGATGTGATCGCACACTACGTCTTATCCGCCTAATTTCAGGATTGCTTGGCATAGGCAAAATAAAACTAAAATTGATTATCGTATTTCTCATCGTTTCTTACCCTTTAATAGCATTTATTTTTCACAAGTGCTCCACGTGGCACTATTCTGCACCTTCGCAAACGTGTCAATTTATTATAAACGTAATAGAAAAACATTATTAGAATAGTTTCTATATTGAAAATGTACATAAAAACAACACAAAATAAAACGACTGCCTAACTAATCAACTTTTGTATTAAAATAATAAGTGATTAAATGTAAAAGAAATGCATTGTTCGGAAAATGAGTGGAAAACGAAAATGTAATATAATATTTTCTCATTAATACTTAAAAACATGACTAAAACAAAACTTTTAGTGCTGATGTGTTTTATGCATTTAAATTGATTAAGAATAATACGTAAATAAACTAATTCTTAGATTTTCTGCTACGAAAAATAATTCCATGCCTAAATAACAGCCTGCAAAAGTGACCAATAGATTTCATAGTTGACTAATATAATATGCATTCAAAACGGTTCATTTAATACACTGAGCGTTGCTTACCATATTCAGACAATAGGTGGCGCTGGCAAAGATAAACAGTGTAAATCTTGCGTTAAGAAAGCTATTTAAGCGCCTTCAAAAGGCAAAACGCAAAATACGCTTAATAAACGCAAATTTGGTTACTTGGGGTCCTGATACAATTTTTTAGTAGAAGACTAAAGACTAGTGAGGAAAATTACGGCTCAACGAAATTAGAAATGCTAGCTTTAGTGGAAAGCATAAAGAAATTCAGATACTTTTTGATCAGACAGAAGTTTAAAGTGAGAACAGATAACAGTGGCTTGGCGTGGTTGAAAAAGTTCTCTCATGATAAATCATCGATTGTATCGTGATGGATAGAGTACTTAAATGAATTTAGATTTACAATAGAGCACAGAAAAGGTAATTTACACAAAAACGCTGATTTTTGGACGGCACTCCCAGAATATCAAAGAGATATAGAAAAACAGGAAGGAGAAAAGAAAATGTTTGATTTTCTACCTCACAACGAGTATAGGGAGTTACCGGAAATTAATGCTGATAAGAAAGGTCAGGCAATAATGCCCATCATGATAAAAGAAGAAATTGAAGAGAGTGAGATCATCCAAAAACAAAAAGTCGATATGGTACTGACAGAAATAAGAGAAAAATTGACAAATGCGGACAAACAGCTAAGTAAAGAAGCTAATAGTTACTATCAAAGGTACACATGGAAAATTAATGACAGTGGACTACTATACGTACATGGAAAGACACTAAGAATAGTGATTCCAGAGTACTACAAAAGAGAGCTGGTGAAAAAAATACACGAAAAAGGTCATATCAGAATTGTGCAAACAGAGCAAATGTTCAACACAAGATTTATAACAATAGGAATATGGAAGGTTGTAGAAGACGTCATTAACAAGTGTACTACCTGTTTATTAAATAACAAGAGCCATTTTCAGCAACAAACAGCACCCTTAGAGAAAATTATATCAACTGCACCAAATCAAATAGTGCATGTGGATTTGGAGAAATTGTTGCAAGACGATGAAGGCTATCAGTACATTTTGGTGATAGTTGATAATTTCACAAAATATGCTAGAATGATCCCTTTGGATTCGACAACTGCGAAGAATGTGGCAGAAAAGATAATGAAGGAGTGGATACTGAAGTTTGGACCAATGGAAGTGATAGTATCTGATAGAGGGGTGCAGTTCAAAAGCAAATTGTTCAACGAAATGGCGAAATTGTTAGAAATAATGACAGAAAAAACAACAGCATACCACCCACAAGCAAATGGTGCAGTAGAAAGGTTAAACAGGACGATGATTAAATTAATAAGAGTGTTGACATCAAGAGTTGGTGGAAGAGACTGGAGAGAGGTAATAGAAATGGTGGAGTACTTCTATAACACTTCAGTACATTCTACGACAGGAGTAACACCATTTAAAGCAATGTATGGCAGGGAAGCCGCAATGCCGATATTGATGCAATATGATACTTATGCAGAAAAACCGGATAATGAATATATTAGGAAAATTAAAAGTCAAATAACAGGAGTTCATGAAGCGATATGTCATAACACAAAGAAATCTGTGATTAGACAGCAGAGAAACTTTAACAAAAAGATTTATGGAAAACCACACAAGAAGGGTGACAGGGTTTACGCGTACACTCTGCTGAGAACACAAGACTTGAACCAAGTTAGAAAATTAAAAACACAGTGGTCAGGGCCATTTATCATTTCACAGACATTACCTAATAATAACTATAAACTGAACGATGGTAGAATTTTACATTTTCAAAATTTGAAATGGGCAACAAAAGACATTGACCAAGTGAAATTAGATGAAAATGCACAGTTTAAATTAATTGAAAGTAATGATGGTGTATATAACGAGATGAATGATCTTGATAGCGTTGCAGAAGAGGAATTTCAAGAAGAATACAATCCTCAACAGAGAGAGGATGAGAGTGAAAGAAGAATAATGCCCCAGAGGGCCGTAAAAAATAAAAATAAATATGACCCTGAGATATGGGATATTAATTTAGTAACTCCATTTAGATTAGATAATGAAGAGAGCCAGCAGCTGATCACCATTGAAGAGCAGAAGGATATGCAGGAAATCCCCGAAATCCAATCGTCAGTTAAAGGGCGTGACAAGGGGAGAAAACACTAGCAGCGATAGCAGAAACACTAGGTCTCCAAAATCCGATTGTCAGTTAAAGGGCATGACGATGGAGCATTGTTCACCTAGTAACAGAAGAAGACGAATACAAAGGAAATCTCCTCAATCCGATTGTCGATTAAAGGGCATGAGGATGGAGAATATAGCAGTGACAAATAAAAGAAGAAGGATAAGAAGGAAGTCTCCTCAATCCGATTGTCAGTTAAAGGGCATGAGGATGGAGACGACGCCAAAAAGATCACCCTCAACCAAATGTCAGTTAAAGGGCAGGTGGATAAAAGAGGGCCAACGTCATGATACCGATCGTCAATTAAAGGGCGTGAGGTTGGATGAAAAATCAAGCTCGTCAATGGAACACTCCCCCACATCCAGTGGAACTCGAAGCCAATTAAAGGGCGGAGAGTATACAGCTAAACCAACAGGTCCTTGTCTGCAATTAAAGGCAGCAAGAACTGAAATCCGTGGTCAATACGTTGACCCGGATGTACAAGACATCAGTGAAGACTCGGAAATGGATACCTTGGAACAGCCATCCACTAGTTCAATAGCAACGACAAGTTATAGTTCACAACCTTTCTCTCACAGGCAATCATCCACTACAACTAAGTCGTCTAAATCTGAAGAAAGAGAAAGTAGGATGACAAAAATCAGGAAAGATAAAATTCACCCATACTTCATTGCAAATAGAAAAATACGTTACAACTCGCAAGATAATCTATCACCGGAAACAAAAAGATTCCTACAACAACATGCATCTACAAAAGAAACAGAAGCATCAGCGATACCTATTGTGATTGACAAACAAAACAGGCCAGTCTGCAATACAATTATTTCCTATCCAAGAAATATGAAAGAAGATTTCAATAGACCATACTTTAAAAGTACAACACACATAACATTTGAAGAAATGTTTATGCTGAAAGACGTTCAAAAAGTCATTAAAAACAAAAATAAGCTGATAGAAAAATGTGAACAAGTCAATTTGGACAGAGAACATATGACGGTGATATACTTCATAAAGAAGTTGGAAATGGTCTCTAAAAACCTCGAGTCGAATATTGAAGACACGTTAAAATTGGCAAAAGAGTATAAAACAAAAGTTATTGTGATCGCGAGGTCACAAAATGATGAGGATATACCAGAATTTCTACAAACATTAGAAGAGAAAATGGAAAATGTGTTTATAATGAACAAAGGTGGAGAGGCGATTTCGGAAATGATCAGCATAGACTTGCAAATAAACAGTATGGCGCCAGCAGAGAGAATAATGGTCGAGCCAAAGATAGCGATAGATATGTACTATCAAGTCAGAACGATGGAAATACTTGGCATCTCAGAGAATTTGGAAGAAATAGGAAACTTATACATAAAATGCAGTATGAGGCAAACCCCGGAACACTTGAAAAACATAATGGAAGTGTGGAATGAGATGAAGACGGAAAAGCCGATGCATGAAGATTGGCCAGTTATTGATATTAAATCGCCCATAAAAACTTACCATAAAACAGTAGAGATGACATTGCTGGAAATTAGAAAGGCATATGAGATGGACTCAAAACGAAACTTTAGAAACATGATTTTTGAAGAAATCAATGCACCTCACATATGTGCACGAACGTCAGTTTGGATACTCAGCATAGCATTGACAAATAATGAGAAGTTGGTGTTGCCAATAAGAAAAAAGGAAAGAAAGAGCATGGCAAAGAACAAGCGGTATGAAATAGCTATATCACCGATACCTAGTAACATAAAGCAATGGTTGTTACAATACGTTGATATATTATCGTTGTCGCCAACCAAAAAGATACAACAGAAATTCGAAAAATACTATGTATGCTTACTGACGCAGCAACAAACACTTGGAAGACCAAGCATAGTAGAACTTGCCAACAAAACAGGAATATGCCCTGCTGAGATAGATATAGTAAATGACGAAGCAAAGAAATTCATGTGGGGAGCCACGTCAAATACGAAATTGAAAGCAATCAGACAGCAGCCATGGCTGACAAAGAGAAACTTAATAAGGCGAGAAAGCGCTAGCACAATGGAAACGATACAGAAAATAGCAGCAAAAGAAGTGAACAAGATTATAACAAACGAAATGAAGAAATACGTCCGAGACTACCCACAATGCGCTTACACAAAGATAATTAAAAAATCAGAGGGCATGTGTAAAGAGGGGGAAAACAGACCAATCGAAATTATAGAGATGGTCAGCAAGTCACAGGAAGAAATTAGAATGGAGGAAATGCTGCTACAATCAAACACAATTGCGCTAACACCGAACACGCAGAGAGAAATAGATAAAGTAAACTTAGAAAAGTGGGGCGAAAAAGAACTGAGTGAAATCTCTTGGGTTGATACAGATGATGAACGCCTCTTGGTGGAAATAATGGTATGAAGAGAAAAAACAGATAACATAGTCCAAAGAATATATGGTGAAGTATATGAGAGAGAAACCAAGTCGATGATAAAAATCTTATGTACTGAAGCTTTCACAAGACAAGAGATTACACAGATGTTACAACCTAACAATCAGTTAGCAGTTGACATTGAATGCATCACATCAAAAATTGTAATGAAAGCAGAAACGGCGAAAAATTTAATGAGACATGGATTAACAAATATGTTCTGGGAAAGTATAAATACCAGTAAAAATAACTACCCTGCGACATTTGGAATGGCAACAACGTCGAACATGGATGGATCATATGAACACATTGAAAAACAGACGTTAACCACGCTGCTAAAGTGTACACCACCTCCAACAGTATTCGTACCAATGCTATTACCCACATGGCGACTGAAAAAGAAGAAACCAGTAAAAGCTTTTTGGCACAAAGAGAACACTTACGTAAATAAATTGGAGGATGCCGAAAGAATTGTAAGGGACGAAAAGTACAAGAAATCCAAAGAGATTTTAAGCAAGAATGACAACAAAGAAAGAGTATTCATCAAAGGCGCAGTAACTCCATACAATTTATACAACGAAGGAGAAGCTATACACAAACAGATCAGAAAAGTGCGAAGCAAAATCGAAAAGAGAATTACAAAGACAGTGATACTATTTTCTGGAACTAATGATATAGTATGGGGTGAACTATGGAGTTCTGAATACAGATACTATGACGTTATGCATAGAGTGGAAATTATAATGATGATACACTTAGGCAAAAATGATCCAGAGCAGATAACGGGGGAAGAAATAAGGAATAATATAAGTGCGTTCTACTATGAAGCATCAATATCGAAATCTTTGAGGTCAACATACAAATTCTTTTATCCCGAAACAACGGTACATCCAGAACTAGCACACATGAGCAGGGTAGACGCCATGATGATGCTAATGATAGTGATTAAAGGTTTAAAACTATATGAAAAATACTATGAAGAATTCAACTGTAAACTCAATGAACTACGAAGCATGTGCACAATTTCAAATAAACTGAGGAATCTGATGTTCTTAAGACATAAGAAATTGGTAACAACAGAAAAAGAGGTTGTGCTGAAGCTAACAAAGAACGAAAAATTCGAGAGAACAGAGTGGGAGATGCAAGAAGCTAACGAAATGATAAAACAAGCAGTTGAGATGGTCCATGGTGAAAGAGTTGTGATCCTTAATTAGCTGTGCTGGAGGGGGAATGTAATGTAATCTAAATCATATGTGGTTGAATTAAGAAAAAAGAAGAAGAAACTAAGACTGAATATTAAAATAAAATATTAATTGTACAAACATATGATTATGATTAATTAATTATTTGTAAATTTATAGTGCAGTAATTTTTGATATTAATTCATTTGGCAAAAAGGCACTAGACCTAAATCACAAATGCTAATTAAGGCAGAAGTGCGTCATCAGCAGATGAACGAAAATTAAAGCATTTGAAATTGTCAACAACTGGAATTAGCAGGTACTAGTCAAATATTTGATTGTTTGTTAACTTTTCACTATAAAAATTGTGTGATTGATCATTTTGGTGATAAATTGAATTTACTGGATTTACTTTATGTTTTTTGTATCAGGTTATTTTATTAATTAGAATGGAAAGCTAAACATTCGAGCACTAGGGTATTCTAGATGGTGGTTCACGACTCCAGTTAATGGGAGCATCATGTATAGCCGGTGCTTACCCAAGGTGCTCATAGGTTAGGTATAAGGATAGGGATTTTTACTCGTATTAGCTTTCCTATCATTTGTTGTTCATACTACTGTATTTATTAAATTATGCTATTACACCTAGCCCTATTAGGAAATAACAAGATCTGTGTGTGCTATTTTGTACAGGATTTATTACATATGATTACTAGTGGACTGACGGACTATCAATTCATCCTTTTTGTTATGACCATATTGATTGTTCACATGTACTCTAGGTTGGCATGTAATTACTTATATGTAGGGATATTATATGTAAGGAATCATAACAAGCTAATGCATCCTGGTTGCAAGATTCCCTTAGCAGACAAACTCGTTAATAACAAGAACAATCAATGCATTAAATTAGTAAGGTATCACACATTATCACTATCATACACACTATTTCCCTGCACTGAGTCATCGGAATTGTGGTTGGTGTCTCTATTGATGTTTCAGTATCAGATGGAAATACTCATTGTAGAGTAATTCTTTGATTCCTCTTTTGTGCTTTGATTCCGGTCGGGTAGTTTACCCTGTACATTGTACCATCTGTCTCGTGTCTTGTATCTAAAAGGATAGTTGTTAGTGTTGTATCAATGCCAGTTGATTAGATAATAATTTAATTCACAAACAACTAAACAATAGAACTAAAAGAAGAGAGATGGAGATTTGAATCTGTCACCACCGTATTATTCAAGGAGGAATAAATTGTCACAGCAGCTTCTAAATTAAGCTAAGATTTACTAGTATGAAGGTTGGCAAAATTCTACAATAGGTTAGGTGTAGGGGTTTTCTCTCAATTAGCCGACTGGCATTTCACTTCTACATGTATTAGATAATTAACTGTCAACAAACGGTTGGATTACAGAACCTTANTAATATTGCTCATTTAACATAACAGTTGAACTAAAATATTAAAATATTTTTCAATATTAAATTTTCCGAATATGCAGCAGCAACAAGCTATTTTATGTTATTTTTAATGTCTTTATTATGAAACAATATTGTTTCAATATCTGTATTTGTATTTTCTTGATGAAATGTGCTTGTTTACATTCCTAAATGAGTGATCGTAATAATGGCCTTGAATTTAAGCGGCAAATTGCATAATTATAGCGCGCATTTCACTAAAGCATGGAGATGTCAACAGTGTGATCACATGAAGATCTTATTAAAGCATAATTCAATATTTATTTATATATATATATATATATATATATATACGGGCTTTTGATACAAAATTTTAAAATATCTACAAGGCGCTGGATACAAAAAACTTCTTCATACTGCTTGTACATATTCATCCCTCTAAAAACTATCTAAATTAATGACATCACATTAAAAATACGTTTGTTATTGAGCTATCGCGGCCTACAGAACGGTATGTAACCTGCATGGATGCGTATTTTCATTGGAGAGCAGATTATCACTGTGCACAAATGATGAAATAAGAATGATGCTGTTTACTTTGAAATTAAACCAAACATCAAAATTGCCTGCACTGTTTAAACATATGTTCAAATGTTTTTGTTCACTCCAAAGGATTCTCTTTGATGAGTTAATTGTTTTAATCTAATGCTGATACGCAAGTGTGCAAAAGAAATGCCTACATGGTGATATGTGTTTATTTTCACATAAAAATGTACAAATCATGATTATTAATTCTATAAACCTAGCTTATTTTAAATTTTTCAGTACGAAATGAACTCTGAATATGATTGAAATTATAGCTTAAAATTGTTTATTTATCTTTGAAGGTGATAATTACTAGAAAGTTGGAGAATTATTTCTCCGACAAAAAACATCATTATGTCTGCAAAAGACTCGATATCCATCAATACCAATATAATTATCAGGTATGTCAGAGTTCAGATGACTTTCAATCATCACGGCTATCTCAGCATTAACATTAAACAAATCAGTCTATCACATGCTTTTACTCACTTATCAACTGTTTTCCAACTCGAAAAAGTGTTACAGAGTAAAATATGAGGTAATCTGGGTGCATCACCTAGTCACACATCAATCTTCTGATTATTGTAAAACAAAGTTAAATTAACTATGTTTATACCCTGTGATCAGCGCCAGCCTGAAT
>CABFPE010000880.1:49185-67523 GCA_900660155.1 Hofstenia miamia | reverse complement strand
TAGTCAATAGTTTGAACACTCTGAATATAGCTTTGATATTTTAAATGGACTGCATAATATTTTAATTTATACTGATATAGTTACTTGTCAGCATTATCAGAGTGGTAGCATCCCGTTATTGGATCAAATGCCCATATTCGCAGTATATAGTGTAAATGATCAGCCATTCATTAATTATGAAAAGGCTCATATAATTTATAAATCAACTTCAAAGTTATTCGTTGATAGAATTAAAATTAGCTTCCATACATCAAATAGTGAGTTCTTTCATTTCAATGATAATAGCAGTATTTATTTAACTCTTAATATCAAAGACACTGATGAAATTTAAGTATAAACAATTTTTTAAAATGTAAAATAAATAAGTTATTTGTTATTTTTAAATGTTATGTATTAATAACCAATATAATTAAATAATAATAATTAAATAATATCAATAATTTTTACAAATATTTAATTTTTGAATATTTATTTTATTTACATAAGTGTATAAATTGGGAAAAACATGTTGTAATAATAATTGAGATTGTTTTCCAACTTGAATATTTATTTTATTTACATAAGTGTATAAATTGGGAAAAATATGTTGTAATAATAATTGAGATTGTTTTCCAACTTGAATATTTATTTTATTTACATAAGTGTAAAAATTGGGAAAAACATGTTGTAATAATAATTGAGATTGTTTTCCAACTTGCGAAAAATTTTTTTTGTACATTGAAAGAATTCTAGTATCATATGAAAATGTTTTATTTATTCGTAATAAATTTTAATGTAATTTAAACTTCATGCTTCTAAAATTTTCAACAGTTTATTAATTGGTAGATAGCAAGTTTACAATTGGAAACATTTTGAGATTTGAAGAATGGGATATAGATAAAACTACGTAATGTTAACATTGTTAAGAAGTGCAACTTTGTACATATAGGGCATAATGGAATTTTACAAGGGTGTACCGTTTTTGTAATTTGTTACATTTTGACATTTGAACAATTGGATATAGATAAAACTATGTAATGTTGACATTGTCTATCAAAGCATGCAACTTTCTACACGTATGAATATACACAGCCAGTATTATGGAATTTCACATTAATTAAAGGACTACCCTGAAAGATTTCAAACTTCTTGGTAAGCTATTTTTATAATTTAATCTCAAATATTGTTTTGATTTTTAACGCTTTTTTGCATTATTATCTCTGTGATTCAAATATTTGTTATTAAATTTTACCAAATAAACCAAGTATGTAAAATAAACATATAAACTAAATTAATGTGGTATTTCCAATGTCATGAAATATGTTGTGAAACCATTGTAGCTAATAATTAATCATTTTTATTTTCCTGTGTATTTATTATTAATTTATCAAAAATATTAACTAGTACATGTAGAATGCATCTGTGAAAGCATGTATTTATATTTTAAAAATTATTTTTACTTGGAAATATTTATCAATTAAAAAAGTTTTTATTTTTGCAATTGACATTGTGTTGTATGTGAAACAGGTCTTTTTCTCAATGTTTGAAAATAATTGTTAGTTACTATTGTTACCAAAGAAAATTAATCATAAAATGTAATTCCAACAATGTAAATTCTTTGTATATAGAATGTCAATGGTATCTAAAAATTATTACACTTTGAACAATAGATTGCAACAATTCTAATCTCTTGGGATTTAGGAAAATTCCTCAACCTCTAAAAAAATTGTTACATTTTGAACAATAGACTGCAACAATCTCATGGGATTTTTGACTTATTAATTATGTAATTCCAAAAACGTATATGAATAAAAAAATTGGTTACATTTAAGAAATAGGCTGCAAACAAATGTGTTTGCATGGGATTTTTTGAAAATTCCTCAACCTCTCAAAAATTTGGTTACATTTAAACAATAGACTACAAACAATGCCAACAAAACATTCCAATGACTTCGGAGATACACTCCCACCAATATACATGGCCCCTCTTGACAAATCAGAGAAAAGTGTAACATGCTGGACTCCCCTTCTCGACCAATCAGAAAAAAGTGGCATGAAATACTAGTCTCTTCTACTACTCATGTACGTTTTTCTTTCTTGTTTTTTAAAGTTCATACTAAGACTGTCATGAAGTTTGCATTTTTTTCAAAGTTTGTGACGTAAAGATATCTTCATTTTAACACATTATTCAGTTTTCACAATTATTCAAGTGGTGATGGTTGAATTTATTCAATAATGTAAGTTATTTTTGTATTTTAAAAAGTTAATATTACTAACTTTGTTTTCATGTGATTACAAATAACTATGCAATTTCATAATGTTATATTTGAATGCAATGAGTAAACCGCCCTGAAAAAGTATTCATTTCATTTTATCTATTTCTGATAATTGTAATTTAATCTATTTATATATTTAGAAAATGTTCCTAAGTTTTTTTAATACCTAATGTACAAATTGTAGTTTAAATCATTTAACAATTGCTGTTGTGTTTTTATAATCTCATAAACAAGAATATATTAATTAAATTAAATTTTAAGTGCTATATGTATACTTAAATTTATTTTATATAGCTTTGACATTCATCTTCAATATAAAAATTTTGCTTCTTTTCACTTGAAGTTATATGTTTTGTAGAATTACTTTAATAACCATAATCATTTTCCAATTTCATGAACACTTAGTGCTATTTTGCAAACTGTACAACTATGTTTTGTAAAATCAATAAATTTAATCATTTTTGCGTCAATGTATTTTTTTATGAAAATGTGTTAGTCTTTTTGTAATTAAAAATGTTTTCCAAGTTTCATGACATCTAATTGATTCGTTTTTGAAATGGCGTTATGTATTCATTTGCAATTATCAAAATTTACTCATTGACTGAAGAAAAATGTGTATGTTAATGCTTTCTCAATAATTATAAAGTTTATATTTTAAATTCATAAACTATTATACAAATGCAAGTACTTTAACAATCATTGATTTATAGAATGTATTAAAATTTATATTTACATGCAATATTAAATAACAAAACCATTCATTCTTTAAAATACGAAAATAAAATCTGAATTTACAACAAAGATTAGTTGTATCTATATGTATATACGTTTTTATTACTTGTTCTTGAAAGTTTACACTAATACCATCATGAAATTTTCATTTTGTTCAAAGTGACAAATAATATAATGTGAAAATAATGTATAAAGTGGAAAACCCATGTAAAAGTCTATAAATGTGTAAATTAGTGACAAACCATATAAAGTGAAAAAAATGTATAAAGTGGAAAACCCATGTAAAGGTCTATAAATGTGTAAAAAGTGACAAACCATATAAAGTGAAAAAAATGTATAAAGTGGAAAACCTATGTAAAAGTCTATAAATGTGTAAAAAGTGACTACTAATGTGAAATCGTCAGAGAAGGAATGTAAGTCACAGACATGGAAAAATGTCAGAAAGAATGTAAGTCTACAAACGTGGAAAAGTCATATACCGGCTATTTATTTAATTCTTAATATAAAAGACACCAATAAAATTTTAAAATGTAAGCAATTTCTTATAATATAACACTTATATTTTTAAATGTTTTGTATATGTGTATCAATAAATGCTAACAACCAATTTATGACACTAATAACAAAACATGTTATCAACAATCTTGAAATTCCTACTTGCCAATATTTTATTTTTGAATTAATGAGAAAAACGTATTTAAAAATACTTATTTCATTTTTACCAGAGACAATGATTGATAAATTGTTTTACTTTATTAACATTTTAGTTTTGTAGCATCTTTCATTTACATAATTGTATAAATTGGGAAAAACATGTAATAATTGAGATTGTTTTCCAAATTGTAAGAAATTCTAGTTTTATATGATTTGAAAGTGTTTTATTTAATTGTTAAAGTGATTTCATGTTAAGACGATAACATCTTTATGATTGGATACATTTTTTACATTAGAACAATAGATAACAAATTACATAATGTTAACAATTGTCTGTAGAGATGCAACTTTGTACACACAGTGGTATAATGGAATTTTACATGGCTGTACTGTGTTTATAGTTTGTTACATTCTGACAGTCAAACAATGCATATAGATAAACTATGTTGACATTACTAAAGCATGCAACTTTCAACACATAAGAATATACACAGCTGGCATAATGGAATTTCACTATCTTGAAAGATTTCAAACCTTTTGGTAAGCTATTTTTATAATTAAATGTCAGATATTGTTTTGATTCTTAACACTTTTTGCAATATTAAGTCTAGTTAGTTTTACAGATATTTCTTTTAAAAACGTAATCAATTATATTTTAATGAATTGCCGCGAATTTACTGTCTGATGTTACATTAATTATATACTTTATCATAAATAGAAACATCATTTGTTTCTTAATACACATTTTTAATTGAATTTGTTTAAACTCTTATTTATCATGTGTTTTATACTGTGATCTATCACTTAATTTATTAATCATTAATTTAGATACAATCATGTGAAATTCATAATGTGCAAATACACATTGCGTTTGTTTCCTACAGAATTCCCTCAACAACAATGATGATAAACTAACACAATAGACAAATTCAATAGTAAGATATATGTGGCTATTATAAGCAAAGTGTAGAATAAATTACATTTTTGTCTTGTCTTAAACACGTATGTGGGTTTTACCACGTATGATTATTAAATATTAGAAATTGGAAGTTTTAGCATAAACAAATTTTTTGTTTTTTCCAAAAAATTATTTTGCATTATTACCAAAATAAGACTATGCTTTTAACGAGTATTATTATCTCTCTGATTCAAACATTTGTTATTAAATTTTACTAAATAAAAGAAGTAAGTAAAGTAAACATGTAAACTAAATTGATGTGGTATTTTCCAATGTCATGTATGTTAATAATAAAACAAGTTGTAAACTAAACAATGTAAACTAAATTAATGTGTGATGTGGTATTTTCCAATGTCATGTATGTTAATAAAAACAAGTATGTAAACTAAGTTACATAGGTCACGTAAATAAGCAAGTACAGAAATTGGTTACATTTGTTACAAATTTTTTATTTTGCATGTGTTTTCTATGAAATGTATTTATTACCCTTCAATATTAAAAACTTATTTATGTTTGAAAATACTTATTATGTAATTCCAAAAACGTATATGAATAGAAAAATTGTTAAATTTTGAACAATAGATTGCAACAATTCTAATCTCTTGGGATTTAGGAAAATTCCTCAACATCTAAAAAAATTGGTTACATTTTAAACAATAGACTGCAAACAATGCCAACAAAACATATTCCAATGACGTCAGATATACACCCCGTCAATATACACGGCCCTGCAGAAGCCAAAAGTGGAACAGGCTTGCCGCCCCCTCTCGACCAATCAGAAAAAAGTGGAACGTGCTTCTGCCCACTTCTCGACCAATCAGAAAAAAATGGAATGAAATCTCGTGCACTTCTTACTACTGTTATCGCCTGATACATTTACAAATTTGTCTCCTAGATCTTTCAAAAAACGTTTCGTCAAAGGTCCGCAATTTCATTGAGTATCAAAAGCAAGGGGTTGGAACAATAGCCGCTGTTGGATATTCCGGTATACTTTGAAGCTTTTCATTCCTCAACAACTTCGATGTTATTAACGTCCCTTACAAATGCGACTAGGCGCAAATGAATCCACAAGAGTGACGTCCCTCACTCTTTTTGCAATATAACCTATGGGTGCCTAATTCATCAACAGGTGTTTCACATGAACAAATATGTTTTTCACAAATTTTAGATCCCCTACGTAGAGCAAAACTAATTCTAAATTGAGCGTCAGTACATTTTAAACCCAGAGATTTTGATGGCAGTGCATTNTGATGTGGTATTTTCCAATGTCATGTATGTTAATAAAAACAAGTATGTAAACTAAGTTACATAGGTCACGTAAATAAGCAAGTACAGAAATTGGTTACATTTGTTACAAATTTTTTATTTTGCATGTGTTTTCTATGAAATGTATTTATTACCCTTCAATATTAAAAACTTATTTATGTTTGAAAATACTTATTATGTAATTCCAAAAACGTATATGAATAGAAAAATTGTTAAATTTTGAACAATAGATTGCAACAATTCTAATCTCTTGGGATTTAGGAAAATTCCTCAACATCTAAAAAAATTGGTTACATTTTAAACAATAGACTGCAAACAATGCCAACAAAACATATTCCAATGACGTCAGATATACACCCCGTCAATATACACGGCCCTGCAGAAGCCAAAAGTGGAACAGGCTTGCCGCCCCCTCTCGACCAATCAGAAAAAAGTGGAACGTGCTTCTGCCCACTTCTCGACCAATCAGAAAAAAATGGAATGAAATCTCGTGCACTTCTTACTACTGTTATCGCCTGATACATTTACAAATTTGTCTCCTAGATCTTTCAAAAAACGTTTCGTCAAAGGTCCGCAATTTCATTGAGTATCAAAAGCAAGGGGTTGGAACAATAGCCGCTGTTGGATATTCCGGTATACTTTGAAGCTTTTCATTCCTCAACAACTTCGATGTTATTAACGTCCCTTACAAATGCGACTAGGCGCAAATGAATCCACAAGAGTGACGTCCCTCACTCTTTTTGCAATATAACCTATGGGTGCCTAATTCATCAACAGGTGTTTCACATGAACAAATATGTTTTTCACAAATTTTAGATCCCCTACGTAGAGCAAAACTAATTCTAAATTGAGCGTCAGTACATTTTAAACCCAGAGATTTTGATGGCAATGCATTCAACCAGGAACCTTGACATTTGCCTTTAAAGGCGGTTACTCTTTTTTAATTGTATTCGTTGCATCCGGAAATGATGTGACTAAAAATGTTTTCATGTACCGGTTCCAGCCAATACTTTTGAAAAGGTGAGTCACAGGGTAAAACAGTGGAGGTCACTTGGTTTTGCCATGCACAAAGAGCTGAATTAGAATAAATGTCGGGAAGTGTCTTGCCATGCAATATACTGCTTATTAGCTTGAAAAATCCATTCACAGACGCTAAATAAGCTGAAGAGGCGATATTTACAAATGAGGGATACATATTCCACTAAGACGTACGGGTAGTTGTATTTGCATGGAGGCGGTGGAATTTAACCCAATGTTGCATGTCTTTTTCAAACATTCAATTAGACATTGATCAAATTTAATTAAAACTTCATTTTTAAGAAAACAAGAAGCAGTCCTCAAAACTAGTTCATCTTAGGCACATGTAAACAATTTTTTAAAGAAAAAAAGCATAATGTATGTCAATTTTTTCAAATTTTTAGCCATATTAGAGAAATTATTAAGTTTCTCTGATAATTCTTTTTTTACAACAACAACCTATATTTAAGCTCTCATGTACATATACATGTATTAAGTTTACAAACTTATTAAGAACATAAACAATGCAAATTTCTTAATATGAGCTTAGTTATGTCAGTAAATGTTTGTTTCTTGGTTACGTTTACAAATTACATATAATTTAAAAAATATTTTTACTTATTGTTCTTGAGTTGCACATCTTATTCTATAATTAGTCAGATAATTGATATTTTGTTGTGTAATCATGTTTTTTTCTCGACAGCTTTGTCACCAATTGGTGCTCCAAGGATAACAATGTCATTTATTTCGGTTTTACGTACGCCAGGGTATATTTCTTCGAATTCTTGTATGATTTTTTCTTTTTACATTATCAGGTGACCCTAAAAAGACAATTTCACACTTGCTAGTGTAAGTTGCGACGTCCCAATTAGGCCATTAACATGGATTTCTGCTTTGCATATATATAGCAGAAATCCATATAATTAACATTAATATTGCGGCACAATAATCAAGCATCCAATTCCGCCAAACAAAACTATACTTCAGTTTAGTTGCAACGATGCTTATATAAATTCTGCATACAATTATGTATTACAGGCTAAAATTCATGCATAGAAAAGAAATTAACAATGCATGAAATGCACTGGTATAATGAAAAGTATTAATTTAACTACAACATTTTATCAAAAGCATTTCATAACGTACTTTTCGCTAGTTTCTAAACATTTCACTATTTTGGTAGTGATCACTGATCATCAATAATCTTCCAGGTAATAGCCAGTTCTATTCTGAATTATGTATTAAGTATAACGTAGGAGATTGAGTCTCCCGTATTCCACATCCTCAAATTTCTTCTGAATTAATATTTCTGCTTTATGATTATACTTATAATATTAAAAATGCATAATTTTATTGATCCTAAAGTTTTTTCAAATTCCCAAATATGAATTTTTCCATTTGGAGAGTAGTAAAGTTTGATTACATTCGTACTGTATATCAGGCAAAGCTTTGAAGTCATATTAAGTTGATCTTTTAAAATGAATTCGATTTCCCTAAACCCTAATAATCTTCAATGAATTTTTGTTTATCATGAATTAAAAATTCTACATGAATCAACATTGAAATTATTGGAATTCTATGATAAAAAATAGTGGTATTAAAGAAACTGCTTCTTTTCTTAAAGATACTAGTCAATGTTTTAAGATTGTGATTAGCTGGCCGTCCAAATCTGGACATTTATTGGATATATTTTCTGAAATTGGTAACGCCCATTGAGTGTGTCAATTATTACATTCGAAGTTGCCATTCTTGAGAGTGAAAAAAATTGAAATGGATTCTATATTAATTGATCCTTCTGATGATCAGATTAAATTTATTGAATGATTATACTTGATGAAGCACCTAAAAGCAAGAGAAAACAAATTGGTAATATGAAAGTCTGCACCCTATGACAATGGATGAGCATTCAGAAGTTAATTTATATACTTTTTTGTTGCTGGGTGGGCTCATGCAAAAAAATGAAAGGAAGCTGTAAATACTCTTTGGAAGTTGAGAATTGGTGTAAAATTCTGTACAAGGATGCAATACAAAAAATATCAAAAACTTCAATTTTGTTGTTCTACAACCATTCCATTGGCTTTGAAACAAACAGCGCAAACAAGAATATTGATGTGCCTAATTGTGTTAGATTCTGGTTCGATAAGTTGGATCAAGATGAGCTCTATGAACCAAGTGATCGTAACTATATCGTCAGTCTTAGTATAACATTATTTCAAGCAAATTTCTTCTATGGATAATCTTCGTATTCATGCGAGTTGGTTGCATTTTATCTTTTTAAGATGGTTGAAAACGAATATATGTAAAATATTACTATAAATTTTCAAAAATATATTAGAAAACATCAAAATTACGGGTATCCCTATTATGTAATTGACCTTTTACATATTCAAGTATAGGAATAGTAGACTAATAAAACGAAACAAACATTAAAATTGCATTAATAGTACTTAAATATACATTTTTAGTTTTTATTAGGCTACTTAGGCATGTCCATATAAATTATTCTGGAATATAATAACACTTTCCGTTATTTCAAAGGAAACTTGAAAGTGTGTTGGCACCTAAAAATAAACCATACAAATAATTTACGAAATGATTTTATATCTTTGGCAAAAACCATGTATTATCCAAAATATGTTATCTTAACATTCTTGTCAGTTGCAATCTTATTATTTGAATGTATTCAAACTTGGACATTGGAAGATAAAACAAAAAGTTTGCAATATTTAGTGAAAACATTAAATCAAATTAATCATTTACAGACAAATCGCATTTAATAAATTACAATTTTAAATCCCGCCAAATCGTAATATGTGGAATTGGTTTATAATGTGACTACAACAAATAATAAATTATTATAAAATTTGGTTATATATTACCGATTTTAAAAATGTTTTTTAAAATTCATATTTGTAATAGTGCATATGAGTAAAAAGAAGCATTTTCCAAGCTGATAATAGTAAATTAAGTGAAATGTTTTTAGTTAATGTTGTTATTTAAATTCCTTAGCACTCCCCTTAAACCGTTGAGCGTTTGTGGTACATGTATGTCCCATCTAAATGAATCCGTTTTTTGCATTTTGCATGACTAATCTAATGATAATGGCAAGTTAATACATTTATATTTATAAAATAACGTTTCAGCAAAATTGCTCCTCAATATTTTTTCTTTTTTACTGGAGCATGATATTCCTGTTTGTTCAATCTGATAACTAATTGGAAATAAATATAATTAAACGAATAATGTGGTTAAAAAAGGCGCTTGCAAACCAATATGTGCGAAAAATTAGATTGATCCTAGTTTCTTGCCTGTCATTTTTTGGCAATCATTAATTGACTACTTTAAGGACTGCATGTACATATATGTACAGCCTAGTGTCATAGATGCATCACAAAATTTAAGTTTGGTAATAGGGTGCTGCTTATTACAATATCATGCGCATTAACTACTAAATCAGCTTTAGTCCCTTATGAGCCTCAAATAATTAATACTCAAATGTATTCATTAATTAATAAATAACATTTATATATTAGATCGCACATTTAATTTGCTAAAAAGTAATTTTATAAATAGCTTTGAATAACTTGAGGAAAATTCAAATTGTATGCGTATGATTGTGGTTCAATGTCCAAGACTGCACCATCTGTTTAAACAAATGGTAAGTGAAAATGCAGGAAGAAATATTTAAATACAATCATGTAAAACTGTACAAAAGCCAAAACAAAAACGTACAAAATTTCACGTTACTGAAACACCAGTACAGTGCAACACATACTATTGAAAAGGCACACTCATATAAATTAGAGTCGTAAAAAGATATTTGCGAATTAAAAAGTTATTTCAAAATGACTGAAGTTAAAATCATTGCACATTCGTTCAATATAAAAATCATTTTATGCAGCACCATAGAATGCAATAACATCTTGAAGTCAACGCTCTTCACTCCTAAATAAAACAAATGTTAGTTAACCAGCTCTGAAATTTTCCTTTGATGCAAATCACATTCAATTATTCACAAGTAATGCATGCAAAAGCATTGTTTTATAAATCACATAAAACGATTTCAATAAAATATTCTAATGCCAGTACAATGTGTGATTTCCGAAACAACAACAAATACTCATCAATGGATTTCATCAAGTTAGTAACAAGGTGGATTAACAAGTGCTGCAAATGATTGTTATTTTCGTCACCTAACTCAACTCAAACAGCTTTACCAAAAACTAACAACCCACCCCAATCACAAATATATAAAATATGAACAACAACCCTTGGGCCCTTTAATGCCAGTCATCGTTACCTGATACACTTTGAAGCACACTACATCCAAGTACTAAATTTCCTAAGAAATTAAAATATTTTTTGCGGTAATAGCAAATTTAAAAGTTAACAATAACGCCAGCGCGTTAAACCTATGGCGGCGATTAAGGAGGCCTAAACCTCCTGTATTTTGAAAATCAAAATTTTTGCTTGTGATGCATTAAGGATTTACCAGTTTTTTAATTTTCTCGATCTTTAAGTACACTGTAAAACTAATATTTACACTATTGTTATAGTTGCTATACTTTTCAAAAAAACTTCTAGATTCCTACACGTCAATACTTACGATAAATAAGCATGCTTCAATTATTCCAGTTTTAATCAATGAAAACGTATTGGCCGCAAACTAAATCTTTCTGTTATCTCAGCAAAAGTAAAAAGACCAAAAGAGAGCTGAATATTTCCCCCAAAATTTAAATGTTTAATAAAATAACTTTTGCAGAAACAAGATATTTGTCATTATCTCATCAAGAAATATGCTTCATCCTTCTTAGACTTGAAAATTGCAAGAACGAATTTTTCACTTTTTTCATAGCAATTATTTCGTAATTTAATAAATAAGATTGAGAACATAATTATTCAAAGTGATTATTTAAAAATATATACAGCAAGGTAAATACTTATAATGTAGGTGCAAATTTGGCATAAGAAAATTCGGAAAAATTACGAAAGGAATGCTGCAAACGGAATCTTTGTGCCAGATTCTACACTGAAAATTACCTTTTGTAAGACATTTTTTAAGAGACTTGATATATATATAGAAGAAAATCTGTTTTTGCTTGACATATTTTACACAGAATGAAATGCATTTTAGACTTGTTACTAGTAACTTGAACAATGAAATATATTTAAAAACATTAATATATAAAAATTGAGCCAAATTACAAAGCAACGTTAATGAATGCAAAGTTTTGTGAACTATGAACATTTCGATTTTTTCCAAGAAAACATAAAAAATTTAAGAAATTCTGAAGCTGTCTATTGTCAATGACAGTTAATTCTTTACAAGGTGCTCACATTAAAAAAAATTTTCGAATCTCTAGCTCCACGGATTTTAAGGGGTTGACGCCAATGCAATAACCTCATATAAAATTTACTCAATATCAACCAACGAACCTGCCCCATCTTTTGGCAAGTAATCTAACCCATCTGAAATATAACTCACAGAGGTCAAAATGTGACTCAACATACTTGCAGCACTGTACACATATTTTCAAAAATAAAGTTATCATATTTTACAAGTTTGTTATCGATTAATATATTTTCTTAGCCTCACATCATACGAAAAAAACTAGTTCACTGAAACCGACCATGGAAGATCCCATATACTACATAAAATACTAATTTCAAGGTAAATAACGTCTTTCTGAATAGATATGCTATTTTCCATATAAATCGATAGGGAGATATAAACATTTGTATGTTATACGAATGGTTGGCAGGTAGCGGTTAAATCTGCATGTGATTTTCAAAACTAACAGTCAATGCAGTTGGCAAGCTGAAGCTCAATAACGTTGCTTGAAATCAATAAAATAATATTCATGCACATTAAAAATCTCGGTAAATGTAGAGATTTATAAGTTTTCAAACGATAAAGGAAATAGATAATTTGGGGTCAATTGAATAATTAACACTTACTTCGCAAAAATCTAAAATGTATATGAATTAATATGTGTAAATCACATTATTGATTAAATTAGTGATAGTATTTGAAAAAATATGAAATGATATCAACCGATATTAAGTCGAATTCAACTTAAATGAAACCCTCAAATTAACAGTGAAATACTTTCTTGTTACTCCAAAGCATTTTACGTTTCAAAGAGTTGAATATCTACTTACATGAAACGGAGAAATCACCGCGTGTCTGATAAGCTAAAATGAGAAGTAATAGATTAAATAATTAATATTTAATAAGCAGTTAAGCGTTAAGTCAAACAGCAAACGCTCACCATTCATAGGCCTAAATATTAACAAAAATAAAAATGCATCCTTTTTAAAAACAAACTATGAATAACTGAAAAAATATAGAGCAATTTTTAGTGGCTCAAAAATTAAAAATTTTGAAACCTAGAAAAACTCTGTTCAGTAGAGATGAATGCAAAATTTCAATAATTTTTTTGGATGAAAACCAATATGAATGTTCCGAACGTGGAAATGCTTAGTGCAACTAATTAGCAATGAGTAGTGGTCGGAACAAAAAACTTGTGCAGCATACTGCAAAGTGAAAATGCGTAACAGACTGCATTGAATATATTTTGACATTAGTTAAACTTCTAATATGAGCTTGTAATTTTATTGAACGCAAAACGCGCTACATAAAAGAATGCTGGGCACTTAGGTATGCAACAAAGCAAACATCGAAACAAGATAGTGTCTTGTTAAGAAGCGAAACTACTTAAAAACTACTAGAGAGAAAATGCGATGCAAAATTAAAAAGTGATTTAAGTTGTATGAAATGAATTATAAGAACACTATAAAAAATCTTGCATTTGCAAGAATACAAAAGAAAACTGTCCAGGTGACCAGCCAGAAAAATTACCAAGTGTCTGTAAAATAAAATGATGTATTATATTGCCCAAAATTCCCTCACAGGTTCTAAATTTATATTGAAAAATCTATACACTTAAACACCGCGGTTTATGTCGTCTAATAGGATAAGTGTAGGGAATAGGAGATCCTTAAGCTCATTTGCATAATTTGCACAAACAGGAATATTTATATACACTAATAAGTTTAACCAATGTTTTATACATCTAGGTACCATAATAACTAAAATTTGTTTACTAAATTTCATAATAGACTTAATGACGTCAGAGTTAAATGGTCTCGTATTACGTACTTGTACAGATAAATACGAGACCTCTTGATTTTCAACGAAAATCTCACGGAGTTGTTGAGTAAAATACATCATCTTTTTGGAAATACAAATAACTATGAAGAAGTGTTTTTTTCTTAAATGTTTGGGTTTCTTCAAAGCCCTAACTGTTTAAATGTTAACTAAAAATTAAATATTTATAATTAGATAAAATTTATCACCATTTAAATGACATTCAATGTGCATCATAATGCTACCGGTAACTTTACCGCTTTGCATTTTTTAGAGAATAAAATTAATAGCATTAAGCTTACAAAATTAGAAATGGAGATTTCCCACGGTAAACATTTATGACAATAGCTGCCATATTGGTGGTATCGTATTACATACACATATTATTGATTTAATGACTTTATTGAGGGTCACTGTACGCGGTTCGAGAAAATTGCGAACCGGGGGGGGGCAGTTCAATTTT
Organism: Hofstenia miamia; assembly: GCA_900660155.1. Classification (NCBI taxonomy): domain Eukaryota; kingdom Metazoa; phylum Xenacoelomorpha; order Acoela; family Hofsteniidae; genus Hofstenia; species Hofstenia miamia. Next base: position 53,028 of record CABFPE010000880.1, on the reverse strand, counting down.
TCCTGGAAAATACTATAAAATCGTGCCTGACGTAAAAATTAATTATCCAACTTCATAATATTGTTATAAAAAACTATTTTTAATATAATTCACCACTAGATTCCTTAAAACCGAGTATTTATATGTAAAGAACTTTTGAGCATGACAAATTCCGACCTTGTCACATTCAATGAATTTTCTCGGAAAATGTGGACTTGTCGATGAAATTTTTACATCGGATGAAATCAAAAAGGGTAATAGGGATGATAAATGGCCTTATGACAATGTTTTTCCAAAACAAGGGCGAGCAGGCCACATTTAATTTTTGTGGTCTTGTGTTACCTACAATTTCGTATTCCTTACACCTTACCCCATTACTAAACTTCCCCTCTAAAGTGACTAGAGGGAAATAAATAAAACGTAGCAAACGACTTCTTATTTGCCAATCATACAGTTTAAAATATATGTGGAATGCTTACAATACTTATAACACAGTCGAAAAATGTAATCGTTGACTAACCTGAATTATTGATACTGCCATTTACAATACTGAAATCTGCTACCTAAAAACCATCTATAAATGAAAATATTCATCTTGCTGAAAATACAAGATTAAGCATTTCAAGAAATATGGGTGAAATTAAATAATATGACTAATAGCGATATACTCAATCAGTGATGATTTCAAGATTAATTTCTAGCAATTATATCAAAAAAACAATTGAGAAAATATAACTGAAACTACATGCATACAATGCAAAAAATATACTAAAAACACTAAAAATAGTATATTTTATGACAATGTTAATGCACGGAATCTTTGTCCAATTTTAGGCGCTCGACTTCGGCAAAGTTTCCAGAAGACAGTGCGAAGATATTGCAAAAATTTCACTATTAAAAATATAGAAATATAATCAACATCAATGTCTAAAGTACATATATTTAAGTGAACTTCCATTATTCTATTGAGAAATAAGCTTATTAATATTTATTTCAATAATTATCAAATTGCAAACAACAACTTAACATTCTTTTGTAATATCATTAATTCTACTATTCTGACAGGCAACAAAAACATTGAGAAACATATATTAGATAAATATAATATTTTGTGTTGAATTTTTCACTCTTTGTTTATGAAAGCATTAAAATACGAAAACGTCATTGTTACTGTTTATTTGTTGGATGCTGCGAAATAAATTTTTAGGATGAATTACCAAAACTCAATTACAACAGGCCTACTGTGTCACAAGAGTACCGAATAATGACGATTCCGTACAAGATCGAATATCTACATGTAATTTTGCATATATTTCATCATTAGCTGCCCGCACGAGCCACAGGCAAATATATTTCGTGCAATAGAAAAACCAATTTAAGAAGGATGTGGAACCGACCCAAATAAGGGCTGTCCGCTTAAACAATAAACAGGGCCTACGAGCAGTCCGTGTCCATCCGTGATATAGTTGTAATGTAGTTTCAAGTTGTTTACTAAAGATATGAAACACATTAAAAATTGTTATCTCATCAAAATGCTGTTATAAATTTTAAGTCGCATTGTAAAATTACATTTTATTTATTCCAGTATTGTATTATATATATATATATATATATATAGGGTGTCCTTAAAGTCACGCCAAATTTAAATGGTTGGAAATTGGCTAAGTACAAAAATTATTTATTGATTTTGAAGCTAAGATGTGTCTATCTCCCCAATAAATGTCATTTTTGGATTTAGAATTTCCAACAACAGAATTTAGCCAAACATTCGAAAAACTGGCATTTCTCCTTGAAAAAGTATAGAAATATTTAGACTCAATGACCCCACTAAAATAACAGCTAGAGCAAAAATTTTTTTATCCATGTTGAAGCTAAGACTTCTATCTACCTGTACAACAAATGACATTTTAGAAATATAGAATATATCTACCGCTACAATAAAAAATATACAAATTACAGTTAAAAAATGTAATTGAAATGCTGAGCGATGTTAAGAGATGACGTCATACGAAGTCAAATTTTTAGCCGTTCAATTTCTTCATATGCGTCTTTTCTTGTAAATCTTTTTTTAATGGGTAGAACGCAAACAGGACTTTTGTTCACAATAATCATTTTTATTATTTGACATTGTTTTCGCATGAATCCGGGGATTATTGGAATACATACATTTTGTAAAACAACTCAAATCTTAAACCAACAATTTGGCTGTGATTTAGTGTACTTTTATAACGTCAAGAGATATAATATTTAAACAAATGTGTTAAATAATAAGTTATAAACATTGGCGATTTCTTAATGAATTGCTTTATAATTATCAAAAACGAATATTATAATAAAATCTATAGTTTTTTTTAACACTAATACTCTGACATAAGATTTTTTAAACTGAGCCAATTAAATAAAGTAAAAATATTTATATAATTCCATTAAAGAGAACTCGTTTATTTTAAATGGCATAAAACGATAATTAAATAATTCTATTTGACAACAGTTGAATTGTTATGGCCAAATGGAGTTATAAAAAATAGGTGTAATATATTATTGCAATGTCACTAAAACATCCATGATTTTTTAAATGTTACTAAAAATATACGAACTACATTTACAAATCCTTGAAGTAAAATTTGTCCTGGGTCATTTATGTCATATTTCGAACTAAATAATCAATCCAAAGTGTGTAGAAAGGCTACTATTGGACTGTGCTTTCCTGTTTTACAAAAATGTGTTGAGAATGCGCGCAAACGCGCAATTTAACAAATTGCTGAGTTATTTAACATAAAGCAATGTCTGATCATGTGTGGAACATTGTTCTGTTTCCCATCGTGCCATGATATTGATATTTCATTTAATAGACTATTTGAAACGATTTTTTTCGTCACTTTTCTTTCAGATGGCACCAAGACAAAATACGTACAAGAAGACCTCAGAAGAACACAAACAACTGATTTTAGAAGAAGAAGAAGCTTAAGGAGATCCCATTTGCCTTGCTCAACAGTTGGATATTTGCAAGAGAACAGCGTACAACATCCTCAAACGTCAGCGAGCAACAACGAAACCGAGAGGTGGTAAAAGATTGACCTGCACGAAAGTAAATCAAGACATCAAGCAAAATGAGAGAAAAATAATAAAGTGAAAATAAGAATACCTGAATGACAAAGGTTGTCTAGCCGCATTATTCGAGTTGCTTTGCATCATTTTGCATAAATTCATGACGTGATAATTCTCAATAAATAGCACTCTACAAATCATGCACGATAATGAACAGATTCTTATGAATCGCTGAAATATGAATATCCTATGTATATAATTCTATTGTAAAATGAATAAAAATTGTGCCAATTTGATGTTCCCATTATGCCAATTTGGTGTTCCTATTGTGCCAATTTGGTATTCCCGTTTTGCCAATTTGGCGTTCTCAGTGTGCCAATTTGGTTGCGCACTTTTGCCAATTTGGTCGAGAAATGTTGTAGTTGCGAAGCCAATTATATCTGCGCGTAAACGATACTACTTTGAAATTACCACAAAATTTAATTACTCCAGCAACAAAGTTGGATGGTTTACGCGCTACCTTATAGAAAATTCTAAATAGCTATGCAATCAATTAGCCTTTCAAACAGCTTCCTCTCCAATGAAATTGGGTTTAAAAACAAGCTAAAGCAATTTCGACAAGTTGTTTATTTGCGCCCATCTTAAAGCCCCGTTTACAATGGTTCAACTTGAGGAATTCGTAACATATGATGTTTCCTTGACATATATGGATAACAATTATACTGTAATTTTCAAAAACACTATATATAGAAGATCTTTATAGTCGCCCCCACCGCTGTAATCGCATAGAGCTACATAATAAAGTTTCTCTTACCG
>CABFPE010000880.1:35366-48952 GCA_900660155.1 Hofstenia miamia | reverse complement strand
TATATATATATATATATATATAAAGTCCCATGCAATAATTTGTATTCATTATCCGAAACATTGACAGCATAGTGCCCTCATAGGCTAATTGTGTCACTACATAAGTTTAATGCATTTCTGCCTTCAAAATTCTTGTAAATCAACATGACTAAGGTTTAATAAATATGACTTACTTTTGCAACAGAGTCAGAGGTATAAGCAGGCCGAGATTTTTTACAAAGGCATTTATGACAACATTTTGTGCGCTAATCAGTCATTTAAATTTCCTACGCTTTCCATATCTTACACCTCACAAATGCTGTAAACATTGATGCGCGGGTTTGAACACAATACACGATCTTAAATAAAACACCGATTATTTTTTTAGGCAAGATACGGCGGTATCGGTATTTTAAAATACTACGGTAGCAGTATACCGTCGGCTCTAGCTGATACAAAGGTATATCTTTGTTGAATGTAAATTTGCAACGCTCGTAAGATAGTTCTCATTTGAATATCAAATCTGAATCTTCATGATCATTGAGCATACCACAAAAGCGAGTATCACATCACAAATTTTCTATTCATGTGATGAACATTAGCCTGCCTGTGGGAATCATTGCATCAAGAGTTCACAATTGTCCCAAATGTTGAAATGCATTCACAAGAAATACCAGATATGTTCTATATAATATAGAAAATTGATGTCAGATACACATCAAATTTTCTGTGTTACTATATAACGCTTGGGGTGCAAAATGCACCTTTAACTGAAAATACATGAATATTTACAATCTCTAAATAATAAATTCAAAAATTATCATTCATATATAAAATTAATCTATCTCGACTAAATTAAGAAGGCATGAAATTTCGGCACAAAAACAAAGAGCACTCGTGCTATAGAAGCTTAAATCCTTCTTGGGTGCAAAATGCAAATGACGCACTGTTATATACAATAACATAAACTCGACGCTATTATTTAGTAACCGAATTGTATCTAAATGTGACTAAAAGCGATCTATATATAAAGCTATCTAGCAGAACATTCTGTGTGTCCATAAAAATTTGGCTGGATTTTAATGTATATAGATTACTTTTGATTTCTGTTGTGTTTTTATAGCCTTAAATGAGCAATCTGATATTCAATGTGTCAGCATATACATCTAAACAACCAAATAAAGAAATAGAATTTAATAAAGATTCCAAACCCCATAAAGAACCATGAAATATTAAGGAAATAACATACCATAGAAACCAGGTTTTCCAAAAACCTGTGGGATTAAATTGAGGAATTTCGTATGTGTACATACTAGATGAAAATGAAGATATAACTCGAATTTTATTGTTAATGTATGGCAGGTCTGAAAATAAATCCACATTTTCTAAAAATAGGGAGTAGAGAAAACTGTTCAATACAAAATTCACGGACAATTCAAACAACCAAGAAATATTTAGGATGCAATCAGATTTGGAAGCAAATGCTATTTTGCATTTTAAAATTCACATTTATTATGATTAATGATTCAAAATACAAAACGTGAAAGAAAAGTGGCCTTACATCTTCAGTTGATGATGTAGAATCAAGATTGGAACGATGAAGCAACATCTCAGATGGAAATCCATCGCATACAACTATAGCACATTTAGTTGAAGCACTACGAAGAGCTGAAACTGCTTCTGCATGTGAAGCACCACTGAGGTTACGTCCGTTTACCTCCAAGAGGCGTTGCCCGGCTGCTAAGCGACCATCATTGTCAGCAGCATGACCAGGAGTGACGTGGACAATGAATATTCCCTCATCCGACGGATCTAAAGGATTTCCAGGGGAACTATTAACGCCTCCTCGAATTATTAGTCCAAGCTTTTCACCCGGAAATTTTTCAATAACTACTTCCTAAATACAGGCAGAATAACTCGTTGGCATAACTTTGACTAAATTTGGTATAAGCCATAAACAATAGAAAAGAACCGTTTGGTAGGTTTACTATATAAATTAATTGAGTATCATTTTTCAGACAGAGTTTGCATGAGCCTGCCAGGCTCAGAAAAAGTTCTTCAATTTTCAATTGTTCGGTTTAGTAGACCAATTTTGGATACATTACAAGTGTATAATAAAATCCGCACACTAATATTGAAATTTTAGAAGAATATAATGTAAAATTTCAAAACACATTGTCTTCTAATTATTATACAGCGTTTTTAAATCCTAAATCTTTTTTTGCAAGAGCTTTACACAAGCCCGGGACGGCCCGGCAACGCTAGTCCCATGTATATCTCTGCTTTTCCATAGATAAACATAGATAAAGATATCTCCTAAAACCATATTTGCCTCTACTTTTATAGTTGATACTACAAATTTCATTGCCATAAGGCTTGCACACATACTCTCGTTTATACTCGTCAAAGCGTCAAATGTTGGCTACACTCACCGTTGATTTGATATCAAATACATAGCGGTTCTTTGCATATTAGCTTCAAAAGTGTTTTGAATTTTTCAAATGCAACTAGTTCATATTAAATTCTTTGTACTAAATCGATTAACCGTTATACATATTGGCACATTTCATTAGTTTATTTGAAAATCGCTCGCCTGATAACTGAGAATATTCAATCTTACAAGTGCTTAATCATATTAAAGCTGTCTGATCCCCACTGTTGGTATGCCGAGCGGTGCTGCGATCAAAAGGGCAAATTAAATATCACACGGTTTTGTACTCTCATTTTTGTAAAGAAATTACCTTCAAAATTTGTTTGGACAAGTGAAAATGATATTTGAAGGATAAAACAATCAGATTTGCAGTCACATTTCCTTTCATAGAATTGAAGCAGGTATCCAAAGTCAGACACAGTTCAGAAATATAATCTTACTCTTTAAAATGCCATATTTTTCAAACAAAAGCATTGATAATTAAGAAAAATGTTAATTGGGCGAATTCCTTGGCTTTAATTACGTCTGCTTTTTACAGTGGGATGGTTTAAGAAACTATTACATTTTACAGACAAACAATGACTTGGAACAAAGAGAAGTTGGTTTGTAAGCCAAGTAAATAAATTAGAAAGGATGGCTTAAAACAATACCTCTATTAGAATAGTTATAAACACCATTTTGGAATTCAAGTATGAATTCCGTTAAAAACAACTGTGTGCAATGAATTCCAAAACTTGTATATATTTTAAGGAATCCATTTTAAAAGGGCAATAAGGTTTAGGTCATAAAGCGCCTAAATTTTTAGTGTTGAATGTTAGTCCTTATAAGCAACAACACAGTTATTTTAAGAAAAGATATTTGAAAAAATCAAAAGTGCAAGTACTATTTAAACTAAATTATTTAAATAATTTTTAAATTGAAAATGGATTTGGGAAACCATAATTGGAGTAGAAATCAAGGTGCACATAATAACAGGAATTGAGAAATTTTTTAGTATGCATAGTTCCAAATTCCAACAAGTTTAAGCAATTGTAGGCAACATTTAAGACCCTTTCTAGCTTGCAAGTAAATGCGAGACTGATAAAAACATTTTACTAAAGCTACAAGAATTCACTTCGGATACTTCTGCAGCATACAAGCTGTAATGTCCTGGCGAGTGCTTTGTGTAACTTCCCCGTTCTAATTCGCATCAATCCAATAGTGAATCAAACTTTAAAAATAAATTTCTATGCAGTTCCAAGCATTTCAAACAAGGAAAGGTAATAACTTTGAATTTCTAGGAAACAGGTGAAATAATTTTTCCAAAATTTTCTGTATTTAGTACAAACTTCACAATCGAAAGTTTGGTGTAACAAAATTTAAGTTAACAAATGATACTTTTGTGCAGTTTTTCACTTGCAGGAGAAGAAAGATTTTAATATGTTGTAGCAATTATTTCAAATGATTGATATGATTGAACATTAATAGCGTTTATTTTGCTGTGGAAGACGATAGCCACAAGAGATCATTTCATAAATTGGGTCACGCTAGAGTGAAGCATGAAAAACTTAGTGATTTTAAAGACAAAAAAGTTCTTGTCTTCCATGATTTTATCATTCAGTGTTTCTTTGTTTGCAAGTACATGAAAAGCAAATAACATACGACGTTTCCTTGACATATATGGATAACGATTATACTGTAATTTTCAATATATATATATATATATATATATATATATATATATATAANTTATTCTTTTATCTGTTTGTGGCGTTTCTAATTCTTTTAAACGGTTATTGATTCGATTCAATTTATTGTTAATGTTATCTAGCAAGGGGTTCACAATAGGTGAGGGAGGAAAGTCAGCCCTCAGAGGTGTGATGTTAGTCAATGGAGTTGTGATAATCGGACTAGATTGATGTGGAACTGTGCACTACTGTGGGCTGGGGAATTATGTTCCCGATGTCCCGTAGTTTTTGAAATGGGTGTCGGTTCATTTAAATTACTGGAGCGTTTGTAATGTCAAAGCGTATGGCTTTTAGTTGAGCCTCAGTACGTTGTACTTGGTTCTGCAGCTCTTTATTTTTGGTTTCTTGTGAGATGAGTCTGCCTGTTAACCGCATATTGTGGTGGTTGCAGTCTTCACCTTGTTGTAACAAGTGTTCATTGTGCTCGAGGATATTGTCGGCGGTTTTGGCTCTCCGTTTAAGAACTTGATTCTGTTTCTCAAGCGATTCATAATCAGCTGCTAGATGGTTGTTGTGGTTTTCTATTTGTGTTAATTTTATTTCATTTCATCCTTTTCAAGTTCAATGGCTTGATAGTTGTTCAGGATTTTAGCTTTGTCTTCCATAAAGGATGTAATTTCGGCTGACAATTTTCTATTCTCCTCGTGGAGCATGTCGAAACGTCTGCAATTTTATATTTGTATTAAATCGATTTTCTCTTTAAGACTTTCAAATTCGTTTTCAAGGGAGTGTACCTTTTCTATCAGCTCCTCTTTGGAGTGACTGTAGTATGACGATGGGAAGTTTTTGTTAGGGCTGTTTTGCTTTTTATTGCGTCGAGTATTTGACATTCTTCTTATTTGTGGCTGCTCAGGAGTTTGACTGGGTAACAGTTTTGCAAAGCACTTCGATCGGCCGACCCGATACAGAGAACCTCGTAGACAGAGTCGCATCAGACAAGAGCCCTACATTAAGAGAGAGAGAAACCCCACGAATTCTTGGGTGCATAGCGTATCCTACGTGCAAGTTAAACCTAACTCAGTGCAGTCTCAGCTCGTACAATTTAGGTGACAGCAAAAATAGTTAAAATAACGAACCGAAGAGCATGCGTAAATTCCCTAACCCTATACCTTCCGAAGTGCTGATGGAATGAACTTGCAAAACTGTACCACCGCAAGGCGCCCGGGTCAGCACTTCGAGAAATTTAGAAAAGCATTTTTAGAGAAATAATAAACGTCAGATATCAAAAGTTAACTAAATTTTATTGAACGTTGTATAACAAAATCGAGATATTTAAAGCATAAAAAACTGGTGTTAATTAAACAAAACTTAAAAAATTCGTACTGTAATAATAAATAATAAACAGAACTGCACAAGATAATTTGAATATTTAAAATTGCACAGTTTGTACAAAAATATAATTGCACCGAAGCGAGGGGAATTCAAAATACGTATAATATTGCCAATATGTCTTTTGTAATACTAATGTAGAGAGCGTTGCTGAGGTGGAATGACATCACACGCCCCCTTCCTAAAGAGGGCTATTTTCAATCGACCAACTCCACAATGTCCGGCTGAGTGAGAGTTAGCACATCTTGCAGTAATGTAGTAGAGTGCGGGTCGTTCCAGGAGAGGATATCCGAATGTTGTGTATAGTGGGTGGCGTAGCATACAGATTCAGTTTCTGTCATGACACGTTTGGTAAAGTTGTAAGATTTAGTTTTTGTAAGCTGATCAGATATTGGGATTATGTTCCGTGGGCTGTTAATTTTCCTGGTGAAGATGTTATAGAATTTCAATGGGCATTCAATTGTTGCCATCCTTTCCATATTGGAGTGTTGCAGTTAAAGCAGCATCAGAGCACTCGGATAATTCCAGTTGTAGTAGATGAATAGTAGTAGGTTTTTATAATCAGGAGACGTTTTTGTTGTCTGTTAATATAATCAAGTGTTGAATGCTGTTGGCGACAAATGAGGTGCGAGGTGGACAGGAGAGCTTTAATGTCTGCAATCGAGTAAAGTTTCGAGTCGCAGGTTGCTCCCCACATGTATTTTCTGCATGTATCTGTTGTTATATGGATGTCGTAAGCGGCAATAGCCAACTTGTTGCTGATGATCATGATCAGTAGAGATCATAAAGGATTTTCTTTGTTAATTATGCGAGAATGGTACTTCTCAAATACACTTGTGGCTTTTGTGTTTTGGCCAGTGGAAATATCAGTGGGGATGTATTATATAGAATCCAATTCTTTAATTTTGAGGAGATAGGAACGACCCCAAATTTCATGGAATTTTCTTTTCTGATTTTCTTGCGAGTTTTATGAGTTATAGGAAATTAGAGTGTTGCATCTTCAGTGAGGTAGATGGCAATCAGGCATAGTGAGGACTTGGCGTTGACATCCGGGGGTCTGGCTTCTTCGAAGAAGGCGGCTCAGAAGTCTGTTTGGTTCTGAACCAATTGTAGTGGTGCGAGGATGACGTTGTTCATGAAGTTCCAGTGAGCGTTGCTGTGAGGCTGAACGCTGTGATGAGATTGAGCTAAGGGGGGAGCGCGAGTGGCACCGGCGTTTCTTAGATTGTGGCAGCTCCGACTCCTCAGATATAGTAGTATCCAATGGTCGAGTTTGTCGGTGAGATAATTCAGTGTCCCTATCGGACCCCTCAGTGAGGTTGAGTGGCCGCTCGAAACACCTTCAGTCATGCTGTACTACGGGGAGGAAGAAGGGTTCGCCGCACTGAAATGTATGTCTGTCATGTGCGTTTGGGCCACTGCTCCCAAACTAGGTGGATAGTTTCCACCAGCATCTGACTTGTACGTCAGATGCAAGGGCGTACGACTAGTTTGATGTGATCTTTTAACTCAACCGCGACAATTGGAGTGATGGGGGTTCTCATTGTCGCTGCAGGATTGTGCGGGTGTTATGCTCTTTATTGCTATCAGAGCTGAATAATTAGGTAAGGTTAAGATCTCGATCCATGGGATGAAAGTATTTTTTGTGCGTGGTTTATGATGAGGTAATGTTCGGAGTGGTGGTATTGGAGCATCAGTATGTCTCAAGGGCTCATCAAGCAAGTCCTCATGGATGTTATCTAGCCCAGGCATATTTATATAAGTGTCTTAGTTACTGGTAACAATTATAAATTTTTGTTTATCATTAATTGCTGTATGTTTGATATCATTATGGTTCTCCATAGTGATTGGAAATTATGTATTGTTCCATTATCAAGGAGGTAGTTGTTATGTGGTAAGACTTTTGTTATGGTGTGTGGACCTGACCAGAATGTAGCAAGTTTGCGCGTCTGCTTGTTGGCGGATGTTTGTACTGGTGTGAAGGAGTAAACCTTTTCGCCTATTTGGTGTTGTTCTCCGTATATTGTTTTGTTGTAGTTACGACTTTGGTGTACGGAGCTTTTCTTGTCACATGTACAGATGGTTTCGTGTATTTCTTGCAACTCTGAAATCAGGTTTCTGATGTACTCGTTGTTGGCAACTGGTTTATAGTGTTTATACATCATTGTTAATGTTGTTGAAGCCTCATGGCCATATGTGGCTTTAAATGGTGTGAAGCCAGTTGTTGAATGGATTGATGTGTTGTAGAAATACTCCGAAATGTGGGGAGTAACGCCAGTTTTGCCGCCGATGTGTGTTGTTGCGATAAGTATTAAATTAATGAGTGTTTTATTAAGTCGTTCGACAACACCATTACTTTGTTGGTGGTAGGGTGCGGCATGATTATGTAGTATTTCGATTTGCCTTAGTAGTTATTGTGTAAGTGAGCCCTCAAATTGTGTTCCACGGTCTGTTACTATGGTAGACATTGGGCCAAAGCAAAGTATCCATAAGTGGAGAATGGCTGTGGCTACTGTCCGCGCAGTTTGGTCAATGATGGGGACCATATGTGCGTATTTGGTGAAGTGATCAACAATTACTAGTATGTATGTGGAGCCTTCATCGTCTTTGGACAGGTGTTCTATGTCGATGTGTATAACATCATTAGGTCCTGATGAATTTATTTTTCGAAATTCGACACACTGTTTTGAAAAGTGTGCAGTGTTTGTTAGAATACATGTTTTACATTTATCAATGATGTCAGTGATAATCAATCAGATTCCAAAGCAGATGAATTGCATATTTAGTGTACGCATGGTGCCGTTATGGCCGTGTTCGTGGAATTTTCTGGCTAGGTCGCGTTTGTAATATTCAGGTATTGCAATGTGATTGTGTTGTTTGTTTGACACAAAGAGAAGACCGTTGGCTGTTAGTGCCCATTTGTAATTGTTGTAGTATCTGGTTAAGATGTTGTTTAGCTTTGTTTGTGGATCTTTAATTTTGTTAATGATTTGTTTAAGTTGGATATCATTGTGTTGGTGTTTAATTATTTCCTGTTCGGTGATTTCCTCTTTCAGGCGCACCTGTAGCAGTGGGTGGCCTTGTCGATCGGTGTTGATCTGAGATAAATCGTTATAGGCTGACTGCGAGATGAAAGGGAATGGAGCTCTTTCATGAGTGGGTTTCTCGCTGTAGCGGTGGCATTGTGGTAATGCCGTTAATAGGTCGGCATTTGTGTGTTGTTTGCCTTTATGGTGCATAATGGTGAACTTAAAATTGGTAAGATATTCGATCCACATTGTGATGATATATTATCTGCCCCCAGAAAATTTTTTTAGCCAGCTTATCTCAGAATTATCTGTGCGGACGGTAAAGTGGGGCTGTCCTAAGAGGAAATAGAGGAACTTTTTTAGACTTTCAATCAGTGTCAACACCTCAATCTTAGTTGAACCGTAATTTAGTTCTGCAGCACCTAATTTTCTGCTGAAAAATTGTATTGGGCATTCTATGCCGTCAATGATTTGGCTGAGCGCTGCGCCAATGATGCTGAACTGACATCACAAACCAGGATAAATTCCTTGGAGAAGTCAGGTGTATTTAGACTTGGCAAGAGCTGTAATTCAAGTCTTAATTTATTTAGTTCTTGTTGATGATCCTATGTTAATGTGAAAGGCGTTTTGGCTTTTAGAAGGTTAGACAGGTTAATTGCTTTTTCAGGGATGTTCGGGATGAATGCTGGTAATAATTTTAAAAAAGCCGAGAATCCTTTGGACATCTTTTTTTTGTTGGGTGCATTGATGTTTTTGATGACGTCGCGGGCGTCCTCTTTCAGAGTGAACTTACCTTTTTGAATTTATCGACCGAGGAATATTACCGATGTTTGCATTAATTTGCACTTGGTTGCCGTTGACTTTTAAACCGGATATTTTAACTAGACCTAAGATCTTATCAAATTTTTGTAGATGTTCTGGAATTGTTTTTGAGGCAATAAGTATATCATCGATGTACGCGGAGATGCCCTCCTCTAGTTGGTGGTTCTCGTTTTGTAATACTCTGGTTATATATCTTTGAAAAGTGGCGGGAGCATTACATAGGCCGAAGGCCATATAGAGCCCACCATATGGTGTTATAAATGCTGTTTTTTCTATGTCGCTTTTCCGCATTGGCACTTGCCAATAGGCTTTACATAGGCCAAGTGTTGTGAAAAAAGGAGTTTTGGCAAGATGTATATAATATTTGGTCTATATGCAGAAGGGGGTGGTTAATGCGTTTCTCTCGCTGTTTGTTAAGTGAGGGTGCGAGGAATCAGTGACTTCTGGTATTGGTTGGCAGTTTGGTATATGGTTGACGGCTTCAAGTAATAAAACTGGTTTCTGTTTTTTGGTGACGACTGTTATCAATGGGGTGGAGTATATTTTTATGTTGTCTGGTGTTATTTTTATTTGTTTATTGCTCTTATTAAGCACGGCTGTTGTGGCGGCGTTATTTCTGCACTTGAGAATTGGTGCTAGAATGATGACTTTTTTTGCATTGAAGCCATGTTGGTGGTTAATTACAATATCCGTGGTTATTGGTTGGTCGGTGAGGAGTGTGATAAAGCGCCAGCTAAAAGGCTCAATTGTGATGCTTTCAGATGGTGAAGAACGATTGTTTCTGAAAAGATCATTTGAAGTTGTGTGGTAATGTCCTTGTTTTTTGGATCTATTGTGAGTGTTTTGTCTAAGAAGTTGATGATGCATTGATATTCTTCTAAAAATCTTTGCCGGTTATTAATTCATAGGGTAGTGCATGGTTGGTTGTATCAACTACCAGTATATCATGTGTGAATTTGTTGTTTGATATGGTGAACTGTAGATTGTCCATTTGCCCCTTTGTGTCTAAGTAGTCACCCGAGGCGTTAATTAATCAATGATGGTGAGATTTCAAATGGTTTCGATTAATGCAATTTGTTTCACGCAGGTGTCAGCTATAATGGATACTGAGGCACTAGTGTCGACGGTTGCCTGCATTATTATGCTGTTGATAGTAACAGGTATGGTGTTTTTGTCTAAATGTGTTGTTACTAATACGGTTCCTGCTCAGCTGGGAGTCGGCGCCCTTAATAATTTAAATTATCCTCGGTCTCCGAGTCAGAATCATAGAAATCGCTATTGTCTGTATAGAAGCACTTTTTATGTGGCTACGTTGCCTGCAACGATTACAGTGAATTTTGTTTAGGTTGATGGCCTTTGATGATTTCTCAAGAGAAGATGGTTCGACATTAATCGAAGTTGTTGGTGCGGCGTTCGCATTATTGGGGCTATCAATTATGGGTTTTTGTAGTTTAGCAGTAAAATACTTGGTATTTGTTGTGTTATTTACCTTAATTTGGTTAGCAATTTTTTGGTATTTGGAATTTGGCTTTAACAGCCTTTTTAATAAATGTGCTTAGTTTATCTTCTGGACCACAGTTTTGCTCAAATCGACGTCTAATAGGCGATGGTAAACCGTACGTGATGTGCATAAAGAGAGCATGGGAAGAGTACTCAGTGCTCGATCTGCTGAGCCTGTATAAGCGTTCGACTTGGAGGATGTATTCCTCAATGTTGTCTTGCCGCTGATATGTGGTATTATTGAAGAGGATTTTGTATTGATTATGTGCGGTAGGGGCATGAAAGTGATCATAAAATGTTGTAGTAAGAGGCCGTAGTTGGATTTGTTGTCTGATCGAGGGGGAGATAATAGTTATATGCTTTCCCTGTTAGGAAAGTCGAAAACTGAGCGAGGGCATGCTGTTGCCCTGCTTTTTGGACACTGAAGTGTTGTTCATATGAGAACAATCACTCCTCGAAGGTGGGAGATGTCCCGTCCGATTTGCTTGAAAATGCGCGTGGAGGCATCCCTATTTTTAAAATTGTTGTCTATAGCAGTAGGCGGAATGTATTATTCTTTTATCTGTTTGTGGCGTTTCTAATTCTTTTAAACGGTTATTGATTCGATTCAATTTATTGTTAATGTTATCTAGCAAGGGGTTCACAATAGGTGAGGGAGGAAAGTCAGCCCTCAGAGGTGTGATGTTAGTCAATGGAGTTGTGATAATCGGACTAGATTGATGTGGAACTGTGCACTACTGTGGGCTGGGGAATTATGTTCCCGATGTCCCGTAGTTTTTGAAATGGGTGTCGGTTCATTTAAATTACTGGAGCGTTTGTAATGTCAAAGCGTATGGCTTTTAGTTGAGCCTCAGTACGTTGTACTTGGTTCTGCAGCTCTTTATTTTTGGTTTCTTGTGAGATGAGTCTGCCTGTTAACCGCATATTGTGGTGGTTGCAGTCTTCACCTTGTTGTAACAAGTGTTCATTGTGCTCGAGGATATTGTCGGCGGTTTTGGCTCTCCGTTTAAGAACTTGATTCTGTTTCTCAAGCGATTCATAATCAGCTGCTAGATGGTTGTTGTGGTTTTCTATTTGTGTTAATTTTATTTCATTTCATCCTTTTCAAGTTCAATGGCTTGATAGTTGTTCAGGATTTTAGCTTTGTCTTCCATAAAGGATGTAATTTCGGCTGACAATTTTCTATTCTCCTCGTGGAGCATGTCGAAACGTCTGCAATTTTATATTTGTATTAAATCGATTTTCTCTTTAAGACTTTCAAATTCGTTTTCAAGGGAGTGTACCTTTTCTATCAGCTCCTCTTTGGAGTGACTGTAGTATGACGATGGGAAGTTTTTGTTAGGGCTGTTTTGCTTTTTATTGCGTCGAGTATTTGACATTCTTCTTATTTGTGGCTGCTCAGGAGTTTGACTGGGTAACAGTTTTGCAAAGCACTTCGATCGGCCGACCCGATACAGAGAACCTCGTAGACAGAGTCGCATCAGACAAGAGCCCTACATTAAGAGAGAGAGAAACCCCACGAATTCTTGGGTGCATAGCGTATCCTACGTGCAAGTTAAACCTAACTCAGTGCAGTCTCAGCTCGTACAATTTAGGTGACAGCAAAAATAGTTAAAATAACGAACCGAAGAGCATGCGTAAATTCCCTAACCCTATACCTTCCGAAGTGCTGATGGAATGAACTTGCAAAACTGTACCACCGCAAGGCGCCCGGGTCAGCACTTCGAGAAATTTAGAAAAGCATTTTTAGAGAAATAATAAACGTCAGATATCAAAAGTTAACTAAATTTTATTGAACGTTGTATAACAAAATCGAGATATTTAAAGCATAAAAAACTGGTGTTAATTAAACAAAACTTAAAAAATTCGTACTGTAATAATAAATAATAAACAGAACTGCACAAGATAATTTGAATATTTAAAATTGCACAGTTTGTACAAAAATATAATTGCACCGAAGCGAGGGGAATTCAAAATAAGTATAATATTGCCAATATGTCTTTTGTAATACTAATGTAGAGAGCGTTGCTGAGGTGGAATGACACCACAATATATATATACATACTGAAATTATGGTATAAAATGTAGCACCATGCCCCAAATTGGAAAAACTCCGATATTTCTTGAAGAAATTACAGTCCCAAACTTGAATAATTGGTCTACTCAGTCACATGGTTTAAATATAATTGAAAATTTTTGTGCTGAGCTGAAGAGAAAGGTTTTCAAAAATGATCTAACTAACATTTCTGAATTACAGGAGCCAATTCAAGAGGATTTTCGGAACATCTCAGACTCATTCATTGAGAATTCTAATTAATCTCTTCCAGGTCATATCAAGCCGGTTTTAGACGCCTATGGACACTATGTAAAGTACAAATTGTTAACTTTGTATACAAATGTTACTTTTGTTACATTTTTAAACCCAATAATTTACTCTTGAAACAAAATTTTGGTTCGTGACTTGTTTGATTGTTCAAAATATGCAGGTGGCGAAGCTTTTTGTCCGACCCAAATATTTTGAAATTGAAAGCATTCAGGCAAATGTTGTAAGAAAAACATCATTATCATTTAATGGGCCAGCATTATTTACGAACTATATATAATAGCCTAAGTGGCCTCAGAAAAATCGTTGTATCCTAAGACAATTAATAAAAGGATAATATTTTCGAGGTTTGCAAACCTTTATGGCCACCACTGTATATATATATATATATATATATATATATATACAGTGGTGGCCATAAAGGTTTGCAAACCTCGAAAATATTA
>CABFPE010000880.1:23712-35228 GCA_900660155.1 Hofstenia miamia | reverse complement strand
TTTTATATATATATATATATATATATATATATAGGAATAACAGTTGAAGAAAGACTATGGTGATGTATATTTTATTAGTAAATGTTTGTAAAAATTTGTAATAAAATATTAATCGTTTTAGGAAAAATATTTATTAAAAAAGCACAACGAATATATTCCTTTTCAATTAAAAGACGAAAGAACATAAAAAATCATGAAAGACATTTCCATTAAAGACAGTGCAATTATCATGATATTTGGCATGAGGGTTTACTACGATTGAATAGCAAAAAGAAACTCATGGCAAAAATAATGCATTCCAAGCATTAATTTCTTTGACAAAACAATTTTGCGCAAATTATCACACACAGTTCTGTCTATGAAAACTTAGTAGTGGGATTAGGGATGCTAGCTTTATGAGAGAAATTCTCATAAATATGTGGGACTGACTTGTGATTACTTTACTAAAATAAGGGCAAACCCATGTTGAGATGTTGTTTTCGATTCTGAAGAAAAATATTTAAACAAAGAAGAAAGCGAATTTCATTTTTAGCTAACAGTGTGCAAGAAATAGATTATTTCTAGTAGAAATTACACCTGTAATAAAACAAAGAAAAATTTCAATTTTAAGAAATCCTATGTGTTTATGTGTTTTAGTAGAAAAATATCAATTAACGATTTCTCGTATATATAAATCTGTCAGTTGTTGCTAGATAAAAAACTAAGGATTTTACAGACAAAACTTGCTCAGCTTTCCTATCAGTAGGCAGATTCACGAATGTCCGTAGAAAAGCTTCGTTTTCGGAAAAATAACTGTGTATGTGTTTCTTCATCATAAATCTCAAGACATTTGGTCTAGAACAGTGACTTCAAAATACAAATGATTACAATAAATCGAAAAATGAATGAGATCGAACTATACGATATTGTACGTAGATACGTTTATAGAATACCTTCAGGCCATTGGGAGGAAGTTCATGGCGTACTAGCAGCCTGAGCT
Source organism: Hofstenia miamia (assembly GCA_900660155.1). Classification (NCBI taxonomy): domain Eukaryota; kingdom Metazoa; phylum Xenacoelomorpha; order Acoela; family Hofsteniidae; genus Hofstenia; species Hofstenia miamia. Next base: position 34,249 of record CABFPE010000880.1, on the reverse strand, counting down.
CCTTCCCGCCACCCAATAGGACTTGAACAGCGTCATTGTGTCGTGCACGTGAAACGTCAACGCCATTTACTGACAGTATTCTGTCACCAATTTGGAGATTGGTCTTTGAAGCCGCTCCGCCAGCAACGATCTAAATAAAAAATTTATTTATTATGCGTTAAAGATTCATTATACTTAAACCTAATATATATATATATATATTATGACAATTATGAATATTTTCCTACACAACTTCAGTAATTCATATGGAGAAACCATGCTGTACTAAGAAGTTATTGTATATGTAAAAAGTATTCCCACTAAAAAAAATTTATTCTGTATCATACATGTTTCGCTACACAGAAATAGCTTAGCCAGTGAGAAATTGAGGAATATATTTTTTAAACAGCTGTAACAATATTCAATGGATAAGTTATTGTAGTACTTTAGAATTAATCGTCTTGGTTAATATTTTAAAACTTTTTGTCATTCGCGCATGGTAAAAAATTTTTTAAACTTAACTGGTCTTTAATCCTTATTCGTAGATATCAACTAGTTTTCTCAATTTCTGAGACTGGCCATTTCTTGCACGCATTATTTGAAAACAATATTTGGAAATATAGATATTAAAGATTAGGTAAATTATACTGCACGAAAAATTATGTCCTAATCAAGAGTCATTATTCCAAATGGCAAAACAGTATACTATTGTCGAACAATAACATGCTGTTGTTGCTGATCATTGTGACTGGGACTCTAACTTGAGTGAGTTTCTAGATTCGCGGTTCCATCATTCTTACACAGTAAATACAAATGGTAGCCACTCCCATCCCAATTCAGAACATTTGCTGACATTTTCTCTGTGCTTTTCTCATTAGCTAAATCAAGGCATTCGAAGGCTGTGACACTTGCTGGCATGCTGTAAAGATTAATTATTGAGTGGATGTGTCATAGTAACATCAACAGCGCCAGATTTGCCCATTAACTAAACTGGTATGAAAATATCGACTGGGCGAATTTGCATCTTGTTCCAGCTTGGGATTCATGAGAATCACCGGACATGTATCGAAAAAGATTTCCATGTGAGCAAACAACAGTTTTAATGAATTACTAAACTTAATCATTCCATAGCGCTTGAAACGATTTCCATATAAACAAAAACTAATGTTGCTCATATTTGCAAAATGCTTATAAAATAGGAGACAGTTCCAAACCCCCAATAAGATTTTAGAAGACTATTACTAAATATTTAAAATTGTGAGGGAAAATTTCAATTTCAAAATAGAAAAACACAACATAAAAACACGAGAAATTCATGATGAAAAACACATAACAGAGAGGTATCGTTAATGGCACGCCATTGACTAGGTAAGCATAGTTACAACACACAATAAATTAGATTACCATTAAACATAACCAGCTAAAACTGATAATCACTACTAACAACATATTTAACAAAGTTGAGAAAAATAATCTTACTAAAAATATTCAATTGGATTCTAATTTTCATATTCGCGATTAATTGGTTAATTAATTGTTTAATCAATTAGTTTCAAACATTTGCTTTTAGATATCTGGAAAAAAGATGTGTACATGTCGATAAGTATATATATTTTAGTGAGAAAATTAAAAAATGCAACGAAGTGTTGTAAGTTTTTGACGACTTCATATATTTTTCGTTGCAATATTTTTCTTCTAGATCATTTTCTAAAGTCAACCCTCTTAAACAACAGCACATGAAATTTACCATAACTCGTTCTCATTGCTAATATTAAGACCATTATATAATTAGAATGTGTATTAAACTGGCGAACACCGAAGACTTTCAAATACCAATTAACAAATAAATTTTGCGTTCACTTTCAAAGCTAACGCCTTTTAATCGTTTGTATATACTTGATAGATAAATTACCTTTATTCTCAGCCCTAGTTATTTCCAAGAGTTTTCTATCGCAAAATATATTAAAATATCTTAACTTAGAACATTTTTCGAACGCTTATCAGCTTTCCACAAAATGGCAACATATTCTTAGCAGTAACACAATTTACTCAAGTTTCTCAAAAATGGAAACCGATTACGAAACCTGCTCTCAATTATGATCCCAGTCCTAAGTTAGTCTCAGTGTCAGTGAAATATTTTGGATCTAATTCCTGTCTCATTGGAATCAAATCAATAAAGTTAATGGAACTAGAAGGTCGCACATAGCCCTCATATAATCGACTAATTATACAATTTACACAGGTTTGAGTGTGTTTATCTTTCTAATTGCTAGTAATGGTTACAATTACCAAATCTAAATGGATTTTCAATTTAAAGTTGTGAATATTTCATGCTTTGGACTCTTAATTATTAAATGAATATGAAATTATACCTTAGAGACGAAAATACCAGGACAGTCATTACCAAATGCTCGACAGAGATGATCAACTCCGCCAATGATACTTAATCCAAGGGGATTGCTAGACTTCTCCAGCACGATTTCCTCAACATCTGTACGATCGAAAGACGAGTCATTACTGCGTTTCAGCACAGGACGAGGTAGATCCATAATAGCCGACTGGGCCGCTAAAGAATATAAAAAATGTTTTATATATATATATATATATATATATATATATCGTTTTTGCAATATATATACCTCGCTCTGTACAGAACTTGCTAAAAACTCTCTATGTGTACGCCTAATGTTTATATCTCGCTCTGTGCACGATTTTACAAAAAATTAAGAAAAGTTTTATTTATTTTTAGTTTGGGTACTTTTTCATTAATTGTGTACAAAAAAGTTATTTCGCCCAATTATTGTAAATTCTTAATCCGCATATCTCATTAGTTTGCCAGTATTTACATAATAAAGTGTGTACTAAGTAAAGGTAATAAAATTCTCAAATCTGAAATCAATGATTTGCTAATACTATAGAGTCCTTTCTATCCAAGCTCTCTAATCCGAATTAATGATAATCTAAAATTGAGGCTAAAACTAGCAAATATTAAGCTATGTCCTACTAGTGACATTTTTTGCAAACTAGAGAAGCTTTGTATAAAAATAAGTGGGATTGATCTATCTAATCCACACTTTTGAAATATTTCATAATAACTGCATTACCACCATCATTTAAATTTTTTTAATTTTTATTATTAACATCACTAATAGAAATAGCTGAATATTACTATTTAGCTTCATTGCACTAGTTATCGATTCCGCCATTAGTTAATTAATCTGAATAAATAAATATATGAGTGTAAGCATATGTATAAAGTTTAAAGAAGGGAAGTTATTTTAAGGCCATCATAGCATTGTCTCATATTGATAAACTAATATATATATATATATATATATTCATTTTTAGCATAGACGCTATGAAAAAGATAGACCGGTTTCGTTTATATAAAACATCATCTTTACAAATATGCGGTAAAAAACTAAATATATTTACAATAGACTACACTTTATATATTTTAATATTGCATGCTCTTAAAATAAGTTCAATGATATCATGCTTAGTTGTTTATTCAATAATTGATCTTTGTTTGATTGTTTAATTATTAATGCTTCTCCTATTTTATGATGTTCTGATCTTAGTCGGATGTAAAAATTTTCTTAGTTGATGTTTGTGCATAAAAATTTCAGATTTTAGCTGCCCATTCATATGTTCCTTAATTTTTGTACCCAGATGTCGCTTTGTTTCCCCGACGTATGGTTTTTCACAATCCTCACATTTATATATATATAAACTATATATCCCGTATACTTCAAATTGCAACATATCCTACAAAATCAATACAATCAAGGCCTTATTTAATAGAGTAAAAATGATATCTTCAAATTACCAACATCTAACATATGCAGCTAACAAAATTTTTAACATTTTAGAAAGTAACGGTTACCCTCACAAATTGATCAAGAAATATTCTATTGCATTATTTTCAAATGACACCACTATGCACATTTCCGAAAACAAGCATTGATGAAACCAAGACTGATGTTTATTTAAAGCTTCCCTATATAGAAAAATGAATATGAAGAAGCTCAGTATAATCACTTCGAATATATATATATATATATAATTCTAAGTTTTCAGAAACCTTCTTAGTGTAATTCAGATTCATAAAGAAGGAAACTGAGAAAATTTACCCTCTATTCAAAGAAAGATTAAATAACGGTTTTTCGTTTAAATTAAAAACCAACTCTAGTGGAATTCACTAGATAGACACTTTGAAAAAACAAAATAGAATCTTATAAAATGCAAAATCTGAGTTGCAAATGGTCATATATTTTACAACCAATGATAGGTTATAAAGGGAGAAGTCCAGTTCTAAATATGTTAAATTATAAAAAAGCCAAATAATTAATGTAGATAGCATCCAAAACCTAAATGAGAATGAAAAACGACGGCCCAAGACAAATTGATCAACCCGTTTCTAATATTTTACTGGCGGCCTGAAGCCCCAGGTTATCGTATGGTCAACGGGCATGATGGTAACGGAGAGGGGGGAGCACGGACGGGCCGCCTTTTGGCTTTTAAAATAGGCCGCGCAGGCCCGGCACACAATATTTCCCAGAAACTTATCTGAATATTTGTGTTTTGCATAAGTCTAATTTAAAGTTTTTTTTAGATGTATTTGCGTTAGATTGCAAATATAAGATACCTTAAAAATTGTAGTGCAATGTCTTTTTTGATGCCCGGTCGGTTTTCTAAGGCCTTTATTAGAGATCAGAATCATTTTAGGTAGTTCGTCTACATTTAATCGATACGAGGATTTCGGCCACAGTGTAGAAGGAGCAAGTGGGCATCGAACATGATAAACTACGGGCGGGGACGGGCACACAATAGTCTCCCGCCCGCAAAACACTACGTGTTCCTAATTACGTAAAACTAGAACTAGTAATCACCTGACACCCGAAAAATCAAACTAAGAATTTAATTAAAATCAGAGCATTAAACTTGAAATTGATTGATCTGCCCTTTTGTAAAGTAAAACGGATAGCATGTTTAAGAAATCGGATTGTAAACTGTTCAGGCTATAAACAGAATTCCAATTGAACTAGTAAGTAAATACCATTACTAAGCAAGAAATTATTTATTCTACAAAAAATGTTGAATAAAGAGCCATTAAGTATTCTTTGTAAAAAGAGAAGTCACTAAATTGAAATAAGCTTTGATAAATGAAGAAAAAACAAGAAGTCTATTAATATTTAATTAGTTTTACAGCAAGGGAGGTTATAGTCAACCAAACTCACTTCAACAACTGATATGTAGGCGTTGCATATACTATGCTTCTGGCATTCAATATCACAACTTCATTTATTCTATAAAACAGTGGGTTGAAAACGTTTTTCAAAATACTACATAGTGGGCTCTCAGATAACTCATATTGAAAAATATGGCAAAAAAAATCAGCTCAATGTATTAAAACTTATTTTAGTAAACTACTAAATTTTGTTTATTTAAGGAAGGATGTTTCCTAATTTATTCAATTCGTAAGATCGTGTAATTTAAAAAGGGTTTAAAAAAGAATCATAGATTACAATAAGAAGCGTAGTGCAGAAATGGTTCATCTACTGTTGGATGTATTTAAAATAATTACAATGAAAGATTTGTTGAACAACGTTGTAAAATCTTAATCAGCGAACTATCGCACTACCAATCAAAATACGCCTAAAGATCACCTGCCAAGCAGTTTACTAAAAAATTTAACTGTATTGGGCTTCAGCCCTACGAACATCTGACGATCTAAAGAAGAATTAATTAGTTCAAGGTAATGACAGTTATCAAAAGTAATTAATTAAATATGATTGTATTACAGTGGAATCGTGCCCGCATTCTTAAGATAATCACGAAAGGTGTCGCCTTGCTTCCCTTAATGTACAAGTTGATTAACTCTCTAACTACCAGTGCATCTTGTGCACATTAAATACCAGTGGGTCAATTTGACCCAAGCGTTGGGAAATGTACTGTTGTGGTTAAAATTATGGCATATACGCGGTTTGACGAATTCAACGTAAATGATAACTAATAAAAGAACGTTTTAAAATTTAAACTTAGCTAGTAGTCTTGTTTAAGTCCCCTTATTTGGAAGTTTTATTTGAAAAATTAGCATTTCAATTAGAAAACTTTTGTTGAAAAAATTGTTCAATGACATTTCGAATTGGAAAATGACATCATATACAAAATGTCTACAAACATTGGAAGCACACTGATAATGAATGATCATTACACACTGGATCATGGCATTTCGAGCACATCATTCGTGTTTTCCTGTCCTTCTTATTACCGCAAAGTTTGCACCTACGACGCGACTCAAGAACTTAACGTGAACATTCTGCTGACTGACTGACAGCCGCGACTCGAGCGTTTCGTGTGACATGAACATCATCAAGATTGATTAGGAGTCGTGCAAGATGAATTAGGAACAGCCGGCGTCGATGACTTTGAGCAGAGTTCCATCCGGGATGAAGATTGATGAAAATTACATAAGAATTGTAAGATGCAATGTCCATCATATTGAAAAAAAGACACATTGGCCATCGCCTTGTCCTTCTTTTGCAACTGTATGCACGGACCACCTGGTCCAAGGTATCCACTCCTGATTTCCTATGATTATAATCAATAATCATTGCGGGCTTCTGAGCGTTGTCGCTGATTTCTGCTGATCGATGATGGGATGAGATAAGAGTTACAGCTTTGTTTCGTTTTGGTACGTACGAAACAATTGTACAATCTGGTAGAAAGCCAAATACCGAGCTTTCAACCGGCCTGCGTGAATTCGGCAAGACTTCAAGAGGAAGTTCGGGCTTATTTTTTCTGATCGTTCCCAAGTACGTAAGTTGGCGAGCTCTCAAGCTTTGAACGAGATGCAAACTAGAAAAAAAGTTGTCACCCACAATATTTCGGCCAGAATTAGTAATGGGATCTGTTAAATCCAGGACAACACGCGATGCTTGGCCAATTTCTCGAGAGTTTCCGACTTTGCCAGTGTATATCTCAGCGTTGTAGCAGTAAGAAGAAGAGCTATCAGCGAGGATCCAAATTTTGATTCCATAACGACCAGGTTTCGAAGGAATGAACATTCGGAAACCACATCGGCCTCGAAATGTGACAAGCTGTTCATCTATAGTCATATCGCAGTCAGGAACATAATTCGCTTTGCACTTAGTGATGAAACAATTCCAAATTTCTCGGAAAGGGGCTAGCTTGTCATTTGCTCTTCTCTCAGGACGTGTAGTGGAATCGTCAAAACGCATGTGAGCACAAAGGTCCGTGAATCGGTTGCGAGACATTGCTTGACCAAATATAGGCCTGCCATCTTGTAAATTCCAAAGCTGACTGATAGCCTCATTCTTGGAAGAGTAAACTCCTGCCAATAAGAGAAGACCAATGAATCGCCGAATCTCACCTTCATCAGTATTTTTCCAATTCACGTTCTTGCGTCCTCCCTCCATGTTTGTGTGATGAACAATCAGACGAATCATATGAGAAGATACGAAACTATCGAAAATATCATCGGCTGTTGCGCAAGACTGGCGAATTTGTTTCGAGGGTCCAGGATGTAACCGAAAAATATTTGATGCTTGAGCGCGCCCAGTCTGGGGAAAAGGGGCTTTCTTCCAATGTACTAAGCAATTTTTCGATACCATTTCATCATTAGAAGGCCTACCGACGCGTGATAATACGGTATTATCATCTTCATTTGAGCTTGAGCCATCATCGTCTGTCAAAGGTTGCAAAAGCCCTTCAGGCTCAGAGTCACTGCCAATGGCATCTTCATCAGTCCCAAATTCACTCATGTCCAAAATGCGACATAAAGCAGCTTCAGCTGTAATCCGACGGCTTCTTTGCATGGTTGCGCTTGTTGTGTGAATGATCAATTGAGACTGCAGTCAGTTATAAAGGCTGCCTTGTGTGTTGCGAAATCTTGATTGATATATTGCCAAATCAAGTGATACCTTAGCGTTGAAGCTAAATAGGGTAGGTGAATGAAGTTGTGAAACGTTATGAATACAACCATGTGAAACAATAAGAAGCAGGCAGGTCGAAACAGATGGGAGAGGAAAACGACTGAGAACGAATTTGATGAAAACAAGTATGGGTCAAAATGACCCACGTGGTATGCAGTGTGCACTGAAAATAAAATTACAGATAAAACGCATACAGAGCTTTCAATGAGCTTCACATTTTAGCATATGATATCTCTCCCTAAAAGAGTAAAAGTCAAGCACTTTCAACCTTCTGTGAAAATATTCATGAAAATGCTCAGTAAACGAAATCGGTTTCTGGGTCAATTTGACCCATTGGTAGTTAGAGGGTTAAATATTTATTAATTACAAACCTATTTACATTTAGTGCCTATATCTGCTATTTTCATCACAAGAAAATTAAAAAGACTATTCAAATGATTTACAACTCTTTATGTACAAGCATTTCAATATAAATTACTAAGAATCTGTGTATAGTGACCAATGAGAAAATATAAACCCTACAGTATATAGCGGCCAGTTGGCCCTAAGGAATTACTCGGTTAATACTCTGGTAGAGTCTATTACAATTTATAAACCATTTTCAACAACAACAATTTTGTTATATAGATTCTTCAAATATTACATTATGGAATGCTTAAATAACTTTAAAATGGTTTTGATGCACACATATTTACAAATTTGTTTATCGTGAAGAGTGAATTAAGCAAAAATTTTGCGCCTTGAGATAATCCGCGAATATCTGGCATTAAACGGTTACTATTATGCATCATTGAATTATTTTGTCTTTGAAAGCTTCTTAAGACTTCCAAGTGCCAGTTGTTATTGGAAATGACATTTTCAATTATTCTACACAAGGACGCCCTAACAAAACTTAATAATGCGAATACAATAAAAACATAGCGCTATTTAAAACTTTATAAATAAAAGAGAAAAGCCCATTGGTGATCTTAAGTCCAATAAGCTGTGATTGAGTATTCTATTGATGGTTAAACAAAGTCATGAAGAAAATATGAAAAGCCTCCATTTTTGCACAACAGGGACATCACATTTCATACTATTACAATCATACAGCAATGAAAATTCTTCAATTCTCAATAAAAAATTATAGAGGAGGCCGAAAAATACTTCATATTATTGATGAATTTACCACCTAGTGTGACACTTTTGATTCAATAATTTTTGCGAAACATAACTATTACTTGCAACTTAAAAGGGACATGTTGCTTGAAGTTGATTTATAGATTTACGAATTCAGTATATAAATGAAAAGCAATGCACATTATGAGGAGAACACTAAAAATGGCCAATTGACTAACAATTAAAGTCTGGCTTAAGAAAGCCACATTTAGAAAAAGAAATATTGTTATTTAATGTTATTGAAATCAAACAACCAGCGTTATTTGTTTATACCAGAAATGAGGAGACATTTTGCAGACATTGAGGATGCCAATTTTGCATTCAAAGTCAAAGCATAAATAATGAAGGAGTTGAAGAAGTATCTAAACCTCTCGAAGCCATAACANTACTTGACGCTAAGTGCTTTTGAAGATCCCACAAAATGACATTTTGNTACCAGAAATGAGGAGACATTTTGCAGACATTGAGGATGCCAATTTTGCATTCAAAGTCAAAGCATAAATAATGAAGGAGTTGAAGAAGTATCTAAACCTCTCGAAGCCATAACATTGGCCTTTCTTACTGTCGTAAAAGTAGGATAAATGTTATTAATTGAATTAACGATACAACAGATAATTTCAATAGCTTTGTAAATAATAAAATCATATGTATTATCATTAAAGGAACCAAAATCAAACAATTTCAATTTTCAGCTCAAAATTGAAAATTTGAATGTGTCNGGCGGCGCCAAACCGATAAGCTCGGAGCCGACGCAGCCGGCTGAGCGACATCTATAAAACTGGATTAGACTGTATAATATTCAGGCTTGGTGTGCAATTGCAGAAGTGTGCAAAATCTGTGCAGCTGCACACTTGTACAGATTTGTGCAGAAGATCAATAGACTGCACAACTGCACTCAGCTGCACATTTCCAGTTTTGACCTCAAAGTAATACCCACTGCCGGTATTAGGAAAATACTTTATTCACTCAAAAAAGAGCCGCCGCCCCTCGTATTTATTTTGACCTAAAATTGTCAACAATCGCCGATCTTTAGGCACAAAAGTACAATTTTCTCGGCTAATTTTCAAGACATTTACACTTGGTTACTAGCAAAATTTTTCTGCATACCGTACATAGTAAATATTTTACATAATATTGAAATAAATATTGTACATAACTAAACAATGCAATTGTTTGCTATTATAAATATGTGCAGCAAACATAAACAATTGTATTTGTAGTGTATCATCAATATAGCTTCAAGTGTTTTTATTTCCATCTGCCACCGCAACTTTAACATCGCATACCAGAGTTACTAAATAATCTTTCGACAGATGATGGTGCAATAGCCTTGGTAAATTTATAAATTGATGCCGTGTTCGACTGTATGCGATTTCATGAATCACGCATCTCTGCAAATCATGCCGATAATCTATTATATATATATATATATATATATATAT
>CABFPE010000880.1:5993-19403 GCA_900660155.1 Hofstenia miamia | reverse complement strand
ATACTGTATATATATATAATATATATATATATATATATATATAGAAAGGTTTATTATTTCAAGTGATTTGCTTGACATCTTGCAACTTCCATAGTCAATTTCTTTTTAAAACTGCAATAGAAATATTTTTGCACTAATAAATCAACAAATTGTGGTGGCGTTGAATGGATTTTACACTGAATAAAAATGAGTTTAATACAACATTAAAAAGCATGTTCAACATAATATATATATATATATATATATATATTCTAGCATCATCAGAGTTAGCATAACAATATAAGAAAGTATAAAGCAATAACTTGATGAGAGCGTAGTATCTACTATCGCATAGGCAAAAGAGTTCCATGCACCATTTGGAGAGTGGTTAGTTAGAGTTATATTCAATACCACTGTCCGCGAAACAATGTGTCTAGCACCAAAGATCTGGACTAACTCGTGTATACCGATAAAACCATATAACGGCCTGCTATAGGAGGAGCATGATAGCGCACACCAATAAACAGAGAACGAACTAATCTGGATTAGCTAAACCCCAGAAAGGAGCGGATATGCATAGATTCGAAAGACTTCTGAGCACATCCTGCGGCTGAATTACAACCTATGCAGCCCCCGTTAATTCCGTAGAAAGCTTAGCTGCTCATTGCCATCTAATAGAATATTATCAGATAAGATAATGAGTTACGTGGGCAAAACTAAATTTTTATTAAACGATCGCGCACAAAGCTGCCCTATGTAACTAAAAAATAATGTAACTAGCACGTAACCACCTGCCAACGACAGAACAAAATCAAGGTCTATCCACGTCATCTGCATGATACGACACGTGGTACAGATTTGCGATTCTTTGGAGACGACTAGCGGATAGCAGCAGAGTGCGTCGAGGAACAAAATTACAGAAACGAGAAAACAAAAAAAAGCGGAGATTGATGGCGGCAAATTATACGCCGACGCCACAATATATATATATATATATATATATATATAGTTAGCAAGCTAGGGGTATTCCTTTAAAATCGTACTTGTCCCACATTGTTTACAAAAATTTATCAAACTTTCACAAATTGATAGACAAGCTTAGCCAAAAATTTTTGGGTCACAGAAATTAAACATGCGGTCTAATAGAGATTTTGGTATTTATTAAAAAATTGGTTAATTTGGCACCTAATTATTTATGTAAATTCTCAATACCTCAACAATTAAAAATCACATCTCAATTTCTTGCGCCAGATTTTTAAACATAGTCCTGAAAAGTATGTGGACAAAACTTCATTGGAATCGAATGCAAATTGACGAAGTTTTGTTTTTACAAATTTATTAAAATATGGAAAAACTTTTTCTCGAGAAATACACAAACGAAGAAAAAGCAGATAATAAGCGTCACATATTTTGATTCACATTTACTTTTTTATTGTTGTTTTAGATTAATGTTGGTCAAGTAGAAAACGTGAAATTTCTGCAAGGTTAGAGCAAAAGGCTTAGCTAGGACAGGCGTCAAAGGCGTTGTTAGTCTTTCTAAAAGGGATCCTTTATTTTTAGAGCCTGAAGACGCAAGATATTACAATCCTATAGGGTAAATGAATTGAATATCAGATTTTATGTGTCCCAAATAAGTTATGAACACCCAAAACGAAAAAGCTAATATCCTAATATGAGTGAATTCCGTACAAAACATGATATTCAAATAGGTAAAAAATGGACACCTAGAAATACAACCCTGATTATATTTCTAATTGTCCATGGTAAAAAATGCACATATGAATGAATTCACAAAATGTTTTCATCTTGTTTCACAAACAATTAAAAGGCATAGTAGACAAACTATCGACCAAGTCGAATTTGCAACACTAACAATGAAAAACAGACAAATTTAAAAAAAATTATTTATGCCGTTTAGGGCCCATTTGCTTTATAAAACAATATTGTGTTCCTTTTCATGCATTATAAACCAATTTCTTTGCAAACGCGAAATAGCGTGAAACTAAGTGGGAAACTGGTAATTTATCATTTCATATACTCCGATTATATTTTTCTGGATCCGCTCCCGATTGTGAACACTTATCTCGTACTAACACTTACAGAATATAGCAAACCATAAGCTTTTTATGCTATGATTACAAGTAAATCTTTAATTGAAAGAATGAGATCTATTGTTGTCAAAGTCATTACCAAAAATGTTGATGCTTGATACAAGCACTAATTCAATTTAGTTACACAAGCTAAGATTTAAATCAAAAACTTTGTAAATTTGCATTGAAACTGAATCATTGACTACTACTGATTTTGTAAGATACAATGATGTCAAAGATGCAAAATTGTTAAACATCTTTGAAAGCTCCCAGATTCTTAATCAAAAGTCGTCTGTATTTCAATTTTACTCTTAGGTGTCGTCTAACAAAAAAATAAATCACAGACTTGCTAACATACCGTTTTTTAGCGGAGGGTGCTTCGACTGGCTTAGGAGATTCAAAGACATCGGAAGGAGAAGCGCATCGCACTCTACTGACAATCAAATCAATGCGTCGCTTATTTGAACATGTTTTTAATATATCTACAGCAGCCTGGTGGGTGACATCGTTGGGCAACCGTTCACCACACACAGATACTAACTTATCGCCAATTCTCAGGTTTGACTGCTCGGCAGGTCCACCAGCAACCAACTTTGATATGAATACACCCTAAAATTATTGAAACTAAGAATGTCTATATTGCTAATCAAGCTCTTTGTCATCACTATTATGTAAAATAAAGAAAGGTAGCGGGGAATGAACATTATTTATTCTTAAATTCGGGCTAATCCTCCTAAATGATATTAACTCATATTACATGAAATTTGGTAGAAAAATTATTTATGCAAAATTAGCCATTTCTAATATTTTTTTAGGTTACTGAATTTTTTTCCAAAAGCAATGTTACGCCAAGGTAAGTAAATATTCATGCCTTAATAAAATCAAAATTTACTTAAATATCTGAAAAGACTTTAGTTTAAGTCCTAACTAGTTATCACAGTTATATACAGTGAAAATTTTAACAGGAAAGAATTTTTAACAGCTGAAAATCACACCAAAAAATCATTCTTACAAAATCCCATTGATTGGTCTATATATCACATCCTAGATAATATAACATTAAAGCGCACTTATAAATTTTCCATTTTTTTTATCAATTGTCTGCTCCTTAAACAAATTTTACAGATTATCTGGCAGCTTTCGGTTTGAAATTTTATTGACAAAAACAATCCAAAATAATTGTTACCACTTTTTCAACAACATACGATTAAAAACTTATTGCTCAGTCTAAGAAAACATTCTGAATGAATTAGGAATGAAAAATTTTCAAAAAATTACGAATTTCAATGCCACTAGCGACCTTAAATAATCCCTTAAATAATTTGAAAATTATTATTAGTTGCCTCAATCAGGTCGGTCAACAGCCATGAGTAATTTCCGCGGAAATTTGTTATTGTGGAATTGACGGGATGCTCATAATGTTAACTTAAGTGTGTATTTTACATGCATTTTTGTTGCTTTTTAAACTGTTTACTCATTTTTATTTTTCTTATATTTTCGTTATAAAACAAAAATCATTGGTTAACTTTCTTAAATTTTTTTAACTGAAATATGCGCAAGGTGTTATTTGTATTCAGAATTTTCTCACGCGGCATGGCTCGTGAGGTTTTTTTAATCTGCACGCCGCTACCGTCTTGTTTTTTACACGGCTCTATTTTGAAGTAACTCAATTGTATTAGGGGTGTAAATTACCATAAACGTAGTTTCAGTAAAAAACTTACTTGATCATTTGGGCGAAAAGGAGTAGAGCCAAGTCCACCAGCAATACTGATGCCTAGACCACCAGATTGACGTTCGATAGATACGGGAACCTCGTAACTATCATCAGGAATAAGCGGCGCATTCGAAGACTGAGATATTGACTAAAATAGAAAAATTCAGTAAACATCTAAGAGGTTGAAAGGTTTCATAAAAATTTACTATGAATTCTCTGAAGTCTCGCAATATCCCCTATAAACTTTTACTAAAAACATCGAATCTCCTTTTCCAGAACATATGTTCTATCTCTTTCAGTCTCTCATCCTACCTTCTACCTTCCTAAAATCTAGAAATTAAATAGTTGTTGCTACTTTCAAATCGTGTAAGAATTTTACATTATTGCGCAATTTATCAACTTTTCCTACTCTTTTTCATCTATCTTTTGCAATTAAAATTGAAGGCTATCTATTTCATCGTTCATTCTTTGAACATTAAATCTCGATATCGACTCCTGTTTCTTAGATTTTCTACACTCTTCACGAGTACTTGATAGCACGACTCTTGCTTTAAGAATAATATTCCTGTTTAGCCCATATTTTGTATTCCAAAGGTTTTGACAAAGTTCCTCCTATTTACGAAAACAACAAAAATTTGATTCGCGAATCATGCTATTCAGGTGTCCTTCTCTTTAAAAGTTCATCAATAATTCGACATCGTCTGTTACTGAGTCTAAAGCTAAGTGTATGTCATATGCGGATTATACTAGTTTATTCACTTATTTCAAAAAAGCATCTAGCCCTTAATTATTATGAATAATGCTCGTCTTCTATTTAGCTTAAATTCAACACTTCAAAATCAGAAGTTTATATTATGTTCTTATAATCACTATTCATATCTCCTTTAACTCCAATGCTTACCGCCTCAGTATAACCACATTATTGGTCGACACGGGTTTGATTAAAAACTAAGTTCTTCTTCAATTTCTATTTTCTTACGTTCCGTTACACATTTCAGAAAATATTTCCAAATACTGGTATCCATACATGCCTCGTTTTTATTAAAACACCGAATAATATATTGCATTCTTCACCAAAGCTTCTCATCTAATCAATCTTTCCTATATATTTTTCGCAAGGTTCGACTTTTGTCCAGTTCCCAGTATAATATGTTTTTTACATACATTATCTCTAGAAATCGATTTCTATTAATACGTTCTTTAAACAAAATAAATTTCTGCAAGAAAGAATACACGTATATTTCATCAGCGCTTCATAATGAAAATAAAACTTTGGAAACTGAAAGTTAAAAATGACAAAACAACGAAATTTAAATTTGAAAATAACTAAGAATGGAAATCCGCTTATTACTCTTTCCAATGTTGCAGAATAATGAAAAGGTTTGTAAGGCTTCAAGCTGATGAAAATAAAAAACAAATTATCACCCTATTGCGATTTATTTCCGTCATGAGTCGTTCTACGATTTCCTCCGATGCTGAACCCAAATTAATACGTTTGCCTTTGAGGTAGTGAGGGGTGTCTCGCCGTTTAAGAGGACCTTCTTCATCCATGTGTTCGTTATCGATGACATCAGGAGCAAACTCAACACGCTGTTCAGTAAACTAAAATCCATTCCTCGGTAAAACAATCAGCAATATAATTATTAAGTATACACATCTTCGACATAATTACGTAGTTTAAAGTTCTCCTGACAACTTATTAGAATAGTAGTCTCTTAAAAAGCATCGCTATTAAGAAAGAAACATGTAGAGGCAATTTTCGATTACCACAAGCTTATAAATTTCCCATTAATAATCAACTTCGTCTACAAATTCTACTAAAAATTAAAAATGAATTCAAATTACTTTTACGTGATATTGAATCAAATAGGGCACTGCGCAGTCAACTATTAGTATCAAATAAGAAGTTCATATAATAGAATATATAAGCAAAAAAACACTTATGATTATAATTTTGTTTAAAAAACATTATTTTTCCCACCTAAAGATATTATTAAGTCACACACAAACAAAAAGTAAATTGTAATTTATATAATTTAAGATCGCGGTTCGGCATATAAAATGGACCAAATCCAATTTACGCACAAATATTTTAAAAGTAATTTTTCAAATAAACAGCGAATATAAAGCTTGTGCACAGCCTTAAATTAATAAAATTGGTGTGAAAATTTATATGTAACTGGGAATATTTAAATAAAAGTAATAATTATGCAGGAGAAATTACACCAATAGTTAAAGGATGAATAAAATTAGATTTCGGCCAAATTCTGTTGACATAGTTTCTGTGCATTAGACGAGTGAAAAGCAACTATTAAAAGACAATCTGTCCATTCATTGAATTAAGTAATTACGAATATTGCGTAGTGGATATTTAAAATAAAGGATTAGAAAACAACAATTTCCTCAAAATGCTAATTGATTTTGTGAAATTAAATGCACTCTATGGGAATTAAATTTAAATTGCTATAATTGGTAATTAGTTTTTCGAATCGATAGGCGGCTAATTTGGAATAAATTAATAAACGAAGATCTCAACAGATTTTGAAGATTAAGTTAAATTCTACAAATGCTTCATAAAAAATGGTTACCTTTCATCATTTAATTCAAAACGATAGCTTATTTTTGTAAATAATATCGATCAATAATTGTGTTTAATAT
The DNA here is from genome assembly GCA_900660155.1 of Hofstenia miamia. Taxonomy (NCBI): domain Eukaryota; kingdom Metazoa; phylum Xenacoelomorpha; order Acoela; family Hofsteniidae; genus Hofstenia; species Hofstenia miamia. Next base: position 12,962 of record CABFPE010000880.1, on the reverse strand, counting down.
ATTTCGAAAAATGTGTTTCAACTGGCCTGCATTTGGACCGCTGTGTAGTTGTATTGACGATACTCGAAGTGCTGGTTATACTAAAACCCGCCAAGTGGCGTCCAGTTCACGAAAAACTGGGCATTTCCTCAGTTTAAATTTCGGATTCTTCAATTTCCATAGAGAAACAATTATCATAAATAAATTCTTTGGGGTAGACATTAAATTCATTTGTAAATTTCATTTCTACATGCATTTTTGGTTGTAGTTCATTATATAATGTTATAAATCGTTTGTAATTGTGCTAATAAAAAATTTCCCAAAAAGTGTATTGAAAATTCCAACTGTTGACTCAAAGCCTTTGCAGTAACAAAACGATGAGGTTCCATTATTGCTTTGTAATAAAATATCAAATACTAAAAATGTCGTAAGAAACTATCACTTAAATATGATAGAAATCTTAACACCAGTTTAGTACGTTATGAATTTCGAAATAAAATTTGAGATGGATTGAAAAGGAAGAGAATGTTTTTATTGAAATAGGAGACGTGAAAATGTATTTAAAAATAATTTGGTTTGTAATTTTTGGAGTCTTTGTGCTTGAAAGAAATATTATTTAGCAAATAAACGTTTTGACAACGTAAATTAGTCTTTCCAAATCTTACAAAAAAGCTCGAAGATGAAAGCAGTCGTCGGAAAACGTACGCCTCAGCGAGAACTCTTTCTCATGAGAAATTGAATTTTTAAACAAGGTTGTGCACAACAATAGTTAACTCATAACTAGTATACGCATCAATTACGTATTAGCAATAGTTTTACGAATTCTTAGCATTTCATGTCAACACATGAAAATGAGTTAATTTTTTCAAAACATTATAAGAAAAATAGCGGAATAATCACTACAAAAAAGAGAATGAAGTGTTATTACATGTAGAATGTGTGATAAATAATGAGATGAAATTTTCATAGATTGATAATACGGACTCAACTTAATAAATTTCCGATAAAAAGCAAAACTACACAAAATTGTAAAAGTAATTCAAAAATAAGTCTACAAAACAGAAGTATACAAAATTTGAAATATAGCCGGTGCCCTTTTGTTAGATTAAAAGAGAGCAATTGCTAAATAATTCGTAAACGTTTAAAATATCTATTTAATATGATAAAACAAGAAATATTCATTAGCGAAATTTGCACATATAGGCTTTGCATTAATTATTTTCACACTTATTGTCAAACCGCCCTTCACTGGTGGTAAGTGAAGTGTTGTTGGACTGCTAAAAGTTTATTGGTTTAGAAATGAAATTCAAAAGGCTATTTCCTCTAAGGGCATCATCAATATTCCCAGACACTTACAAAACCAAAAAACCTTACTTGTTGAAAATACATCCACTTTGAGGATACAAAAACATCCAAACTCCATTTCCACCTCAAATTCAATGAAGCTGGAAAAAATCAAAAGTACTATTCATTATTAAAAACAAAATTGATAAAAATATGGTCTTAGCTTAAGAATTAGCAAGAATTCTGATGATCTTCAGGAAATTCAATAGTTTTCAGGAAGAATTTAAGGGGGACGAGAGGTTGAATCCCCCTACAAATTTTTTAAATTGCTATTCACCCTAACCTCCCCCGTTCTCTCGCTATAGGACTGATGTCAATAATAATTTCAAAATTTTGATTATGGAATATTGCCCTTTTATCGTGAACTACTTTTTTGTCCCCATTCCTCATTGCATATATCTTGTTAAGTAAAACGCCTCCCATGAATAGATTACCAGGTTTTGTCAATTCAGAAAGTATCATAAAACTTAGTCCATTTTGAAAAATCCAAACCTTCAATAAAATCAGGGTTTTTGAGTACTCATTGGAAAATCCACTCGAAAATATCGAAAAAATTAAAAAAATTAAATATCAATTTCCTTACCAATCACAAAAATTATTTTTTAGCTCAAAATTATTGTAAAATAATTTTTTTACCCTAAAAACTCGGAATTAGAACAAAACTCGATCGAACTCGGAATTTTCTTTAAAAAAATACTCGAATTCGAACTCAAAACGTAAAAACTCGAACTCGGTCCGAGTATCTCGAACTCGACTCGAAAACCCTGAATAAAATCACTACCTTTTTCCTTCCCATTACTGAAAATGACGTTTTCGCCATCTATTGGACTGATTTCGTAAAGGAATGATTGTTTTAGTAATCTACAAAGTTTCTGGGAAAAATATTTAGTTAAATTTTGAAGAGAGGACTGAATCAAAGACTTCCCTATGCAAGTTCAACAGACAAAATATCATGTGACAAATAGAATAAATAATATATTTCTAATAATTTTAGTTTTCTAATAGTAATTTCATGCAATTATAATTAAATAAAAAAACACTGAAGGTAATTCTAACAAATAAATACAAGACCATAGTACTATATCATTGGCATTTAAACAATGTAAAAATTTCATAAAAATCCGACAAAATTTATCCCAATTTTAAGCAAGTACTTATAATCCTGTAACGTGCTTCTTCAAAATTTCTCGTAAAGTAAATCAAATATATTTACTACTTCAAATCACATTGACAAAAAACAAGTTTTTCTTTAATGTGTAAAAAACCGTTGAAAAATTGGTCACTCCTTCAAACGAAAATGAAATCCGTGTATATCCAACATGAAGAAATGAATACTACATGAAACATTTTCTACATAAGGTTTGTCATGAATTGTTGAACTCATTCTGTATAAAGATTATGAACCTAATGAATGGCGGTGTAAAATTTAGATATGAATCGTTGCTTTTCACAAACTTCTATTGAACGGACAATTTAGCAAAATCATTATAATGTGATTTCTAATTTTTTTATTAAATTGATAATATGTAACTACCTCTATCTATTCAGTCATTTTTTATAAGCGGCGGTCTATAAGAACACGAGGCTCACGATAGGCGAACTTTTGAGGTACACGATAAACCTCATGCCTGCCAAATTGCGAAGAACAAGAAGTTTAACAGAAATGTGATGTATTGTCACAAAAGATTCACGGCAAGAGAATTTTATATATACAGCTTGAAAATTTATTGCATTATAGTAGGCGGATTTTAACCACGTTCCCCACCTTGAGGTCACAAGTTTGGGTGGTAAGTGCAACCCGGGGCACATTTCTTGAAAAATTGCTCTCATTCCTTGGCATTTAACAAAGATTTCCTTCATTGTAGACACCAAACGATCAACATCAGAAAATTCTTCTCTGATGGCTTCTGCAATTCGATGAAGATTGTGCATGCAACATGCCTTGAAACATTTTATACAGCAGAATCACTCACGATTTCTAGGACCATGTTGAAATTCACTCCAATGTTTTGTAAAGCATGCACAAGGGCCTGACCAACAGTGGAGTGATTTGTCTTATCCGGGTATTGCACATCAATCAAGTACTTCTCACGTGTTTCGTCCATGACCCCAGGCAAAATATTGCACACGTATTTCCCTGCCGAATCTGTGGTTTCATCCAAGGCTACCTATATAAACTTGTTCTCCAGTTGGGTTGTCAATCTCTTCATGATGTCGTCATAAAGCAGATCAATTTTACTGCGAGCAGTAGACTCAGAAGGTAAGGGGAATTTGCAGTATTTCTTAAAGAATTCTTGCAAATCAGGATTCTGCAGTTTGAAAAGAGGAATATCTGCTCTTACGGACGTTTGACAAAGATATAATTCTTTGATTTGGAGGAGGATACTTCTGTTGCTTGAAATATAGTCTGCTGTCGTAAATTGGTGGAATTCGCCTGATGAAAACATGTAAGAGGATTTCCGTCAGTAGAAAGGTCTGCAATAGTCCTTCAATCGCTTGGATTGAGAGCAACTTGTTTTTTGGCATATTGGACACGTAACGAGCAAGTCAAAATCGCGGGAATTATGCTTGCGCGGTAGCAGCAATGGACAAACAGTAATCATTGCTTAATGTTCTAAAGCATTCAGTAAAATATTTGATTATGTCCTTTAACATCTTTTATGGAATTATATGCGTTTATAACTTTCTTTGTGACTTCACCTCCTCCCTTAAAATCCCATTTTTGTCCGTCTTGTGACGAATACATTTTCTGAAAAAAAATATGCAAATATGCATTTTATTTTCCCTAGTCATGACCAATAATACAGTAAGAAACTAATGCCGTAATCATAACTGCAACAATACTTGATAACCTTGCTTCATTCTTAATAGTTGAAATTATAACTCAAAAAACACACAACACATTAACATACATTAAAATACTTGACGCATTGAATTGAGATTTAATAATTATTTTCAACAAGCCATTCCAAGTGAATTTCAAACACCAATGAAATAATTTCATGCCCTTCTAAAGAATTTACTAAAATAAAAGTAACACTTTTCATCTGTATTATTGGGAAACATTTTAAGAGTCAAAGCAAATTTATTGCTGCAAATAAATGACAGTAAAAAATCTACAAACTACAAATACATGTATTTACAAAATAATTAATAAAATATATATAGAATAAATGTGTGTGTGTGTGTGTCTATGTGTGTGGAGAGCTCAGTGTAAAAACCCGTAAATGTGTTTAGCATGTTTGTGTCTTCGATTGTATTTTGTCGATGTAAAAGTACGATTTTTAATTTTTTTCTAAATTTTTTTTAATTTTTTTCTATTCTCATTTTCTAAATCATTCCAAATATTAGAGGCTGCTGGGTGAAAACTAGGATAGGAAATACTACTACAAATAAACTTATGTGATCGAAGATTTACTTTTTAGTAATTATCAAGAAAAGAAATTGATTGTCGGCCATATTTATACTTAAATAAAATTGAAGCTGCATGGAATTGTACTTGATATAGCGGGGATAATATATTATGCTTTCGTCTGTATTCACTAACATGGTCATGCTTACGTGCAAAATTTAATGTTTTTAATGACCAATTAAAAGTTTTTGATAATAAATAGCGGCTTTTTGTATTAAAATTCATAACTAAAAATGAACAATAATGTAATTGCGATAAACAAAAGGCATGTAATAATTGAACGTGATAATCTGGTCCAAAATTTCTGAGGTGGTATAAGTATCTAACGCCAGAAGCCATTTTTTGTAACTTTTTTAGGAGAAATTTATCGAATTTTAAATCTTTGTCAATATCAACACCTAAATATGTAACATGATCAGATTGTTTTATTGGAACACTGTTAACAATTAATTCGATCTTGTTTGTTATTTCTTTTACAGAATTGGGGGAAAATATAATGAATTGCGTTTTTTCAATATTAATTTTTAATTGATTGGATGAGAAATACCTAGAAAGATTTTCAATATCACTTTGTAAATTTTTTGTAGCCCTAAATGCATCATTATCTGTATTTATGAGGCAAGTATCATCAGCAAATTGATATATTTCACTATGTTTTACATGTTTAATTATGTCATTTACATATATTGCAAATTAAATTGGCCCTAGTACTGTGCCTTGAGGCACTCCTCGATCGGTTATAATATAATCAGATTTCATATTATTCATTAAAACACGCTGTTTTCTATTTTCTAAAAAACTCATAAGTAACTTAATTGAATTTTGTTGAAATCCGTAATTTTTAAGTTTAATCGCCAAAATTTCAAAGTTCATTGAATTAAAAGCTTTGCTTAAGTCTAGAAGTGCTATGCAACTGGATTTATTTTGAGATTTATTTGAGGATATTTTTTCAGTAATTGAAATAATTGCATCACTTGTACTATGTTTAGCGCGGAAACCATATTGTTTAGATGATAAGATATTCTCAGATGCAAGGTATTGGTTGATTTGAATATGCAATAATTTTTCGAATAATTTACTAAAAGGGTGTGTTATTGAGATTGGCCTATAATTTTTAGCAATGAGAGGATCTCCATTTTTATACAAAGGTGTTATGTCTGACTTTTTCATTATTTCCGGAAATTTGTTTTCAACTATACATTGATTAAATGCAAATGATAGATGTTCGCCAAATATATGAAAGAATTTCTTAATAATAAACTACGGTAAATGAGTGGAACCTGAAGATTTATTAACATCTAAATTTTGTACAATACTTTCTAATTCTCTTAAGGTAGACAGCCTAAATTGAAACGTTGACTTCCAATTTGATTACCTAAGTTCTGATAAAGAAGGTTTAGGAAAAGTGAAGTTACCTAATTCTTTAAATGTCTGATTTAAATGATTTAGTATCCTTTTTTATCGGTAAATATTTTTTTATAAACATGAATTTCTGAAATGACACTATTGAGCCCATTCGATTTTCCAATAAAACGCTTTAGAAATTTCCACTTTTGTTTAGAAGAATTTAAATTTTCAAAAAATTAACGATGTTTTAAAGTTAAATTTTTAGCACGTAAGTCCTTAATTTTATCAGACAGATGGATGCCATCATACGTAAGAAGAGTTGAATTTAGAGAGTGCGGCGAAAGAAGGAAATGGTCAAAGACTGGAATGAAACTAAGATGACGTTGAGAGATTGTGATCAGCACAGACAGGGGTGATTTCGACGAGGTAGATGTGGTGAGGTGTGAATTTCTTCCTGACTTCTGAGATGATTGTGTAACTTTGAGGGGAACGTGTAGAGTCTGGAATTGATTGCATCGATAAGACCAGTGTTGAGCATTACAGTGTCGACATGTGTACTTTCGTATTGCGCGATTTTTCGCGTTAGTGCTGTGGTGCTCACTTGCTGGGTATGAATGAATGGTTGTAACTTGATCTTGAAGAAGACGATGTGTACGAACTTTTTTGAGGATGCTACTTCCTATTATGAGTGTGGTTGTTCTTGTTTTTATCTTTTTAATGGGTGGTTTGACGTTGGAATTTGCTTTTTTTGCGGTGCAGGCGATATTCTGGGAAAGGAGAAGAGTTTGGGTGTTGAAGGTACACTTGGTGGAGTGACGGCGATTTCTTTTTGAGGCGTTGTGGGTTGAGAGAGTGACTTTTGCGGTGTTTTTTCGACGTTCGTGGGT
>CABFPE010000879.1:240758-252767 GCA_900660155.1 Hofstenia miamia | reverse complement strand
GACCAAAACGATCAGTCCTGTATCACCCACGCCCTTGGGGTAGTGTGTCTTTGGTCTTCTTCTTCGTTCTGCTCATTCCTTATAGCTCCCATACCCCTTAAGGGTTCGCCACTCTGCAAATGGTAACTTTTCTGGCACCTCTTGTTTAAAACTCTTAAAATTAAAAGGATTGATAGGCCCTGCTTTCTTAGTCTGTATTCATACTGAATATCAAGATCAAGTTTACTTTTTCCCTTTTGTTCTATGTGAGGTTTCTGTCCTCACTGAGTCAAACTTAGGACACCTGCGTTATTGTTTGACAGATGTATCGCCCCAGTTAAATATTCAATAATATGAAAAAAATATTTAATATCTTTCTCATAAAATTATGTTCCACAAATATCACAAATAAACCTCTAAAAAAATTGTCTACTTTTTCGCATTGCTATGTAGTGTGAATGTTGTCTGCTTCAAAAATACTGCCACGAACCAATTTATGCCTCGTGATGAATACTATGTTTAGCTGACAGTGGTATGCACATTGACTTTAATGGGCTGTATTAGATATTTAATAAATGAATAAAGTTTAAACAAAATAAATTTGATCATTGTACATTGATAAAGTGATTTTGTAAGATAGGTATTCTTTGTGGATTTGTCCAGTTTGAAGGTGTTAACAAAGTTGTTTCTTATCCTAATGTAAATAAATTCCAAATCATTGAATGAAACACTCTGTGAGAAAGTCCTGGTTTCTAAATAGATGTTGACCAATAATACTGAATGTCCTGCCTGATTCCAAATAACATTCTATCAGAAGCTAGCAGTTCCTTATCAGTTGCCCATTCATTTTGATTGCTCATGTTTTTGTCTGATTCAGGTAATTATCACCCAATGCTACAATTTATTCTAATAATTGATATAATATAAATTGTTTCAATGAGATTCTTGAATAAAAAATTGCAAATATATTCAGACTGCATTTCAATAATTTATTTAGAAAAAAATTATTAATGAGATTGCATAGCATGCACATTCAACTTACAGGTCAAATTAACATGCTGATGTAAAAATAAAAGTATAGTATAATTTTTTTATTTCAAACAAACACTCACAAGTTTCAATATGTGCATCGCTTGGGCCCTAATACAGCATGTGAACCCCCATCAGTGTGAACTCATGCAGGGTTGTGGGAAAACATTATTTAGAGGAGCAAAGCTAACTCAACTCAATAGACGCCTGATGTAATTGTTCTTACATTTTATTGAGCGTTTAAAAATGACGCAGTTTATAAATAATGGGAGACATTAATGAACATCAGCCTTATTATCAATGTAATAGCCAAGAGTACTATAATTTGTAGTCATTGAATCAAAATGTTTTGATTATACATGTTCTTCTTCTGAGGTGGTTTTCTACGCATACCAAAAGAGGCCACGCCAATTTAAGGCAGTGGCCTTAACAACGATAGACTCAACATTAGTTTTGTAGTCATTGAATCAAAATATTTTGATGTATTATACATGGAGAGAAATCCATCTCAATCCAATAAATGATAAAAAACCAAATTCTGTGTGAACTTTTATAAGAAAAATGAATTTCTAAGTAGCACAAACAGCCAAATTACTTAAGCAAAGGTAAAAGTTGACATAATTATCTTACAGGAATTTAAACTAGAAATGTAATAAATTTTTTTTATGATTACCACATTTAACATGAAGAACATGTAAATGATGATTCTTCTTTTAAGTGCTTAATACCAATTTAACTTAATATTTATACCATTATAATTCAATATTTTAGAATTTTTCAAAATAACTATTTCTAAGCATTTTAATTTAATATATCTATATTGTCTTGGAGAGAAATCCATCTCAAGCCAATATTTAAATTTTTCTATTAATTCTAAAGAACTTCATAACACCTTCATCTGTTATAACTTAATTTATCAAGGTATAAATTTTTGATCTCATTGTCAAGCTATACATTAATCCTTTACAAAGTTTTAAAACAGGGCTAAGATTACCAAATATATTATTCTGTAAAGCATGTTTTATTTGATTAATATCTGTTGTAACAACAATTCTATTATAACAATCTACTGCTTTTACAATTATAACCTCTTGCTGTTGATCAATAATTTCTTGATTTATATAATCTACTATTTTATTACTTGCACATAAGTAGCTGGTTTCTTTTCCATATGTAGTGACATCAATTATATTGTTTTGTAAATATTCCAAAATTTGTTCCTTTGTTATTTTTCCAATACGTAATTTCTGTAGAAAATTAGAGTAAGTTTTATCATCCCTTGCTCTCATATTTATTATAAGTTCAAAAAATTGAAATATATTTGTGAAGATATTGTAGCCTGCATTTTTTTCAAAAATCCATTTATATTTTCAAGAGACCTTTTCGGAATGGATATTAAATAATTTAAGACTTATATCTCCAAATGCTTCTTCACTAAGAAATGTTTGTTTCATTCTAAAATTTATAGCATTGAGGAAGTTGTATCCTACTAATGAAATTTCATCTACTACTAGTAACTTTAAATTTGCAAATCTATTTCTTATTTTGTTTAATTTTAATGATGTTAAATCTTTAATATTCTTCACACATGAATAAGCATCTGTTATGTATGAAATATCTATTTTCAAGAGACCTTTTCGGAATGGATATTAAATAATTTAAGACTTATATCTCCAAATGCTTCTTCACTAAGAAATGTTTGTTTCATTCTAAAATTTATAGCATTGAGGAAGTTGTATCCTACTAATGAAATTTCATCTACTACTAGTAACTTTAAATTTGCAAATCTATTTCTTATTTTGTTTAATGTTTAATGTTAATGATGTTAATTCTTTAATATTCTTCATTGAAGTTAAAACTGGGATTTTTGAAGATCTTGCAATGTGTATCCACCTATATTTACAGGACATTTTCCTGTTGGAGCTGTTAGCAGAACATATTTCTTATCTAAATTTTGATCTTTTATTCTAAAGTGCCTTGTTAATATATTATAAATTGCTTTTATTACTGTAGTTTTTCAAACACCACCTTCTCCTGACAGAAACAAATACATCTAATAAATCGTCTACATCATCAATATTTACTAAGAACTCTCCAAGCTCACAATCTGTATCAACAACAATTTCATTCAAGTCTATGAGTTTTATAAAATAATTTCATTTTTGATTCAATTAACTCAATATTGGAAATGTAAAGATTTCTTAAATTATTTGTATAATGTACTCTTGTAGGTAAATAAAGGTAAAACTTTTTTGAAAAATTACAAAATCTAATTATGCCAATTCTTTTTCTTTTTCTATATTTTCACTTTTTTGATTTTTAATGTTATATCATAGTTAGCTATGAATTCAGCATAGCATATATCTTCTAGGGTCTTATTAAATAATTTAAAAATTGATCATGACAAAATATGTCAGTACTATCATCTGGAATATTGAGTAATTCTTTTTTACTTTTTAATTTTGCACATTTATCTTCCATTTGTGGGTTTCAAATTTTACTTGTATAGTTGAAAATTTAAAAGGATACTGTAATAAATAGTGTATGCATTCGAATATTGAAACTTCATTATATTTGATAAAAGTTTTACATACTTTATCTATGTCATCTTTGCATTTCTTTAAAAGATTGGTGAATGAGTGTTCTGTTTTTGATATGTAGTTAACTATATACATTACACATGTTATGTACACATCTGTTATGTTATCTCTTATACAAAATGGAATATTTACTACAGAGCCCCTTATGAAATTAACATTTGAAATAGTATTTTTTCTTAATCAAAAAATGGAATCCTTACACTGCACATCCTTTCCTCCACTTCATTTAATTTGGATAATCATTGTATTTTTTCTGGAAAATTTATATTTTTTCATCACTATTATAGAACATGTCTTTTATATTTTCATTTCTTTTCTTGCATTTTTTAGTTAAGTGTCTTATTTGATCCTTAAATAAATGCTTTCCACAACTACAACGTCTATATATTTCTGTCAATGTTTTACAATACTGTTTACATTTTTTGTATACTTCATCAGTGTAATAATTAATTATTTATGTTTATTTAAATTAAGTCTTTGGCATTTCACTATTGATATTCTGTTTAAAAACTGTGCATGTTGTCTCTTGTACATGGTTTCATTACTTTTATTAAAGAATTGTTCATATTCATAATCTGTTAGTATTGTATTTTCACTCAGTTTACATGGGCACCCCTATAATCTAAATATTCAAAATGTATATTATCATTTGTTCTTTAAAAAATTACTGTTGAATCATCTCTAACATAAGAACAATTCATTGCAGCTTTCATTCCACTGTCATTTATTGTGTATATCTGCACATTAAATAAAATTGATGTAATTATTATGTCATTATTAGTTGCATATACAAAGTCTTCATTGATTTTACTATAATTAATGTAATCATTTCCTGTTTAAATATTTTCATTAATGTCTAAAATACTATACAAGTAGTATCCTTTTGACACTTCCCTAGCCACTTCACCTTTAAGGTGTGTCTCGCACAACAATACCAAATCCAGGCCTCTCTAGATCATTGTTAACCAATGATTCAAGGGTATTTTCCTCATTTAGAGATCAAACATTGAACAGAACCAATGTGCTTAGCGCGGAAAGGACGTCTCTGCTTGCGTTTAGCAGTCCTGTATTCCCCACACCTTTGGAGTAACGGGTCTTTGATCTGCTCTCTGTTTCTTCTCATTCCTTATGGTTCCCGATTCCCCTTAAGGGGAGGTGTAAGCATTTTGTTCACCAGCCATAAACATGAACCCATACCGGAAGAGTGACAATTAAGTCGAAGGAATATGACTGACTATCTGGATCTCGCCACAAGGAGGCAGCAAAGAACTCTTGATCAACCAGAGGCTAAGGCGCTATTTGGCTTTCACCAGAGTGCTATATTGCGCATAGAAGATCATTGAGATCCATCCCTGAGTTAGGGCTACCAACGCAGCAAAGCTGGATGGTACTGTTCAGGTCTGGTCCTGAAGCCCTAGGAATTTGAGTTAAAACAAAGAGTTTGTCATAGCGATACTCCTACAAAATATTGACATTTTAAAAGAACTATTCTTTGTGACTTGAGAGAAAATTGAGAAGACTGGTAATATTGTGGACTGCACTCTTGAATGTTCTCATTCTGTTATAGTTGCTTGCCATCTTATTGTTACGTGGTCTTCCACATCTTTGTGACTCTATAAAAATGTTCTCAATAATAATGTTTCCACTATGAATTATCTTCGTGTGCCTATTTTCTTGGAATTGAATTGTTTAATTAACTCTTGTATTTAATTTATTGAATTTTTGCTGTGCAGCTATGTAAAAATAATTCATTTAATAGTTTTCAAATATGTGAGATTTTTGTGTTTAGATCATTAGCGAAGTCTCAAATGCAACACAGTGATCATGCTTTGTTAAAAGGTAAATTTTTAAAATGTTTTGTATTTGTTCACCATCAAATAAATTTGTTAGTTTATATATTATATTATCCGAAGTTGAAACTATTGAAAAGGTAGGATATTGAAACTTTACACCATGGTTGGCGCTTAGAATCTTATACAACTATGTTTGTTTTATTCAACATATAAACAACATTTAATTTCGCACAACTTTAGCCAGAGCTGATGATGTTGATGCATTCCCTTAACCACATGTATTTGCAAGGTTATTAAATCCATTGGTCTAAGCATCACCCAAAGTCACCACGTGGAACATGCCAATGTCGGCTTCTTGTTTTTTTGCATTTTTGGGTTTCGAATTAAGCATTTCCATCAAAATGCGAAAAAATTAATTATAAACATGATAAATATTTATGTACAGAAAAATATAAATGTTTTTGAAAAAACAATTCAAACTTTATTCAAAATATTTACAAAAGTAGTTTATTTACAGGATGTATATCATGGTATAAATGAGGAATTCTTGCTATTTTACTAGCAATTAAAAGTCGCTAAGTGAAAATTAAACAAGGTAAATTGACATTCTGTAGTTTGGAATTACTGCGGATTATCACCATAATCCCAAAAGAGTTCATCTGCTTCTATATCTTTGACAACACGAAACATTGGCCATAGTTTATGGTTGTTGTGAACTTCACTTACAAGGACTTGAATGATTCCTCATTTGACCAAATTTTTCGAAATGGTATTTGTAGGGAACTTGAGCATTGAAGGCCAAATTATGTTCCTTGCAATCGACAATGTAGACATTTCTGTCCTTCAGGTTGTTTCTTAATTGCTCCCTTTCTTTGAAGGTTAGAACCTCAGAGCAATGATTCACAAACACAGGTTCGTTTCTTTATCATGCTTGATGCTATAACCCCAGACCATCACAAACAGTGGAATTGCCAATGACTATCTTTATCCATTTCTGGGTCACAATAAGAGTCTTTTGTTTCCTCGATGTGCTTTTCTGTAATTTTGTTCCGACAATCGGTTTGGCTGGGGTTCCCAACTTTTAGCACAATAAAATTTTCTAAAATATTTTTAAGTGTTATTTGATATTAAAAATATGAATGCTGTTAAAGATATCGCGCTGAAAACGATGGCAAATTAAATTTTACATATAGAAAACCCTTTTAAAATTTTTTGTTTGATTTTAATAAAATTAAAAAACAGTGGATTTTGCACTAGGTGCAAATACTATAGAACTATTATTTGCTGAAATATTAGCGATTATTTTTGAACATTTTTCTTTAAAAATGTATGGGTTGGCTGATAGCAAAGCAAATGATAAATACTTGAGAATCTAGTTCAGATAGTAGCAATTCTGAATTGTTTAGGGTCTTTTTCAGAAACCTGTACAACTTTAGGTTTTTTTGGTTCAAACTTGCCAAAGAAACTATCAAAATTAAGTCAAAGAAAGTAAATGATTTTCGCTCAGAAAGTAAAATTTCTACTTGATCAACTTTGTCAGAAGAAAGATCCCGCTTCTTGTCCATTATTAAAGATTATTCAAAAGTAGCTATGACTCTGACTTCACTGTCGAATTTATGTATGATGCAATCTCATGTGATTGGCTAAAATTTGTTTGTCATGTTGATATGCAGTGGGCGCATAAGCAATGCTCTGCACACGTGCACATGCGTGGAGATAACTTATGTTAAATATCATGGATTTAATTACTAAAAAACGAATGTAACATATAATGCCTTGAAATTTGACAAAAATGTAATGACAAGAAAAACACAGTAAGATAACACAACAGTGATACAAAGTCATTAAGTTGTTAATTTAATATGTAAATGCTTAGCTAAACCAAATTTCTTGATTTTTCATGGTGTTTCTAATTTTTTTCTCGCGCACTGTATATATACTTATATATATATATATATATATATATATATAAAACTTCAATTATCATATGAAACATTACAAAGAAATACTGTACAAAAATCGATATACAAAATGAATGCAAATATATGAAAAATGTATAGTGATCTATGGAGAGAATGACGCATCCTGTCAATTTTTGCTTTTACGTGATAACATCCATGTGCAAGGTTGATCAAATTTGAATCTGCTAGCGTTACTGCGAAAATAATCATATAATTGTTTTTGAATGGATGTGACTTGTCGAAAATATTTAAGCTAGAATTTCGAATCACATAGCAAAACTCCTTTCTAACCACACAAGACTTCACCAAAACTACACCTTCAAATCTTGTTCCATCATTAGTGTTCTGGTATTACTCATTAGAAGATCAAGATCCTCAATACTAATATCATTTAAGTTGACGTCTCCAGAAAACTTCACAAAATATCAAAAAACTCTTAGGGTTTGTAGTAATTTCTCAGTTACAGGTAGATATATATATATATATATATATAGCCATGCTTAATGGCAAATTCCTCAAAATATTTAAGTTGAAATGTTTAGGAGGCTCAGTGGTCTCATTAAAATTCGTCTTTGACATTTGCTCTTTGGAAATCAATTTTTTTTGGTATGTTAGTGGAAATGGTCAAGCTATTATAGAATGCTGATTTGGGATCTACTTCTCTAGCTTGAGTTTTTGCAGACTCCCTAATCGTCTGAAGGGTGCTTGCTGCCTAAAGGAGTCGCTCCAAATTGTCACCTCCATAATAATGATCGTTAATGTGCTTCATATGACTAAGGAGCTTAATGGCTTCTATTTTACAAGTATTATTCTTGTCTGGAAACATCTCTTTAGTTTTTGCAGAGTACTTGTTCCTGGCATGCGTAGCATGTACTCACTTAATTTTCAACTTATCTTGCATTTTTGCAACCAAGGCGGAAGCATTTGTTACTGGCCTCCCACGAGTGTTAAAGAAAAAAGGGGTCTCCAGTATTTCTGCCCTTTTGGCACAAGCAGAGGTAGTGATAAGGCTTACTACTTGGAAAACCTCAATATTTTTTACTCACTTTAATAAAATTGGCCTCATTATTTTCAATTATCAAAGTTACTGCATCAACAGTAGAGGTTTTATTTACGTTGCCGCATAACCTGATCATCTTTACACTGTCTCTGCAGCCTGATCAGCATTGGACCCGAAGTTACCACGTGGAGGTGCCAATGTCAACTACTTTTTTGGTTTTTTAACTACCTACAAAGTATACAATATTATAAGAAATACTTATATACAAAAATAATAACAATATAAAAATTATTAATGGAAAAAAAACACAAGGAATGTTTATTTAAAAATAACTATTTACAAAATATGTACAAATGGGATCATAAAGGGGAAACCCCATAGTCGCAAAGCAATTCATAACCAGGTTAGATTTCTTGAATGGCTCTGAAAATTGGCCATAGCCTATGCTACTGATGAACCCCTTCCACTCAATGAAGCTCAATATTAGGGGTTAAGGAATGGCTTATCAGATGACCAAATGTCAGAGGATGACAATCACAGGGATGCTGTGCATTATATGATCATTGTGTGACTTACAGCCAACAATGTGAACATGTTCAGTTTCAAGGCTCACCCTGAGTTGTTTTCCTTCTTCAAAAAAGTAAGAACTTTTCTGTGCAATGATAGTCACAAACTTTAATTGCCAATTAAGAGGTTTGGCCGTTTTATGATACAATATCTTTCTATATATCTCCTTTATTACTTTTTCTGGAATTCTTTTTGGCATAGATCGCCAAATTGCCTGACCTTACTAACTTTGCCCTAACTTTGATTTTCTGAAATTGCGCTAACTGGTTCCAATGATAGCTTATTTTTAGAAAAAAGGCTCTCAACTTAGAAATCTTAAACCTTCACAGTCATCTTTGTCAATATTTGCTCTCCTGAGCTCAGTTTTCCTTGAAAATTTTAATGGAATTGTGATTGCATCATTCAATACTGCAACAGACTCCTCTCTCCTCACTGAATCAACAACTGAATACCTGATATTCTGAAGTATGCCCGCAGCTTGAAGAAGAGCTTCCAAGTTGTCAGCTTCACTAGCCTTTTGAGCCTTTTTTACAATGGGAAAAGATATTATTTGAGTGACCTTGACACAAGTAATATATATTATATAAAGTTGTGTTGTTAAGGAATTGTCATTACATGTTCTATTACATAATATAGATGTTCTTGGTTAAAAATTGTTAAGGCTGATATCAACATGCACAAAATTATTGAAGTTAATAAAAGAGAAAAAACTATAATTGTGTAGCAACATTGCTTTTTGCTGCATTCATTACAAATCATATCAGAGAAGATAATTGTGAAAACACTAAAATACACTACATCTTAAATACAATGCCGCCACTAAAATATAAAGTGCTTTTATTGTAGATGAACAATAACATTGTATAGCCCTTTCTTGTCTTCATGTGAAAATGAAGTTCAATTACAAAGATTGATGTATAATCCAACTGAATGACAATTCAAGGAAACTAAAAAAATATGAAAGCAATAGATTATTCCAGAAGCATCAAGTTGTGCATTAGGAAACAGTTTTGTAGAAATATAAATTATAAAACTGAAATACATCTTCAAACACTTCATAAAATACAATTCTTCAAAGCTGTTTGTCAAACATGGGATTGAGTATATCATTTAACTGCAGCTACTTTTTGGAGCACACAGTGAGGTTGGCAAAATGTGCATTGCTAAGTTGCAATATAATTATGCATATTATTACATTGCAAGGTATCCACAATTATACTAAAATGTCCTTTGTTGATGAAATACTTTTCTTACACAAAAATTGAAATTTTATAATAACTTTAAATACAGTGCAAGGTAGTCTATGATTAATACGTAAATATTATAAATTCAAAATTATATAATTATAATTCACTGTCAAAAACTTATTTCAAATGTCACTAGCTGCTGAAAAACATTTTCAGACACAGCCACTGAAATTTGACATGGAATTGACATTTCAAGTAATTAATGTAATTTAACAATATATTAATAATATAATTTTCAAGACAAGAAATGAGTGCTATTTGATTAAAAATGACAGACATGTTCAGAAAGGAGATAGAAAAGTGAAAAACTGCAGAAAGGGAAATGCATTGAAAAAGTTATTATGTTGTTTCATACATATTATGATTTTTTAGAAAGAATAGAAATGAGGTTGAAATGAGATACCAATAACAAACCAATGGATGTGAAATATATTCATGTAATGCATTCATACAATCTATTGCACAAAACCTAAAATATTTTTAAAATGTCATCAAATGCTGAAATACATTTTCCAACACACTCACACTTTAAAATTATTTCAAATTTCATGCATGCAATTCATTGTATCATAAATATAATCATATAATAAATAGATATTTTACATATGTATAATTATAATTGCAAAGCAGAAGCACGCAGTTCTGTCATTACATCCTTAACATTTCTACTGACTTCATACTTTTCAATATTAAGGTTTTGAATGAGTAAATTGTTCTTATTTCGTACTCGACTTAAGCCGACATAATGGTTTTTGATAAGTGGAGAATTGGAACTTTAAAGTCAACAAAGACTCTTTGATAAGTGCAGCCTTGTGACTTGAGTATTGTTTGGGAATAGAATGGCTTTAATGTATATTGACATATGATTTTTATGTTCTTATAAATCCCTTCCAAAAATAGTTTAAAAATTGGTGTCCAGGTTTGATCAGCATTAAATCTGTTCTACAAATGATTATTATGTGCTCTTAAATGTCTGCCAACATTTTCATTATTAAATGCCACCCAAACAATGCAATTGTCAATTACTTTCAGAACACACTCTGATCCGTTACACATTCCATCAACAACATCAATATTATAGACTATCTGATAAGTGCCATTAACATGCAACGTTAAAGTACCCTGCAAATTTCCAATAATACTTTCCTTGATTCTGCCAGAAAGGTTGTTAAATTTGGCTTCATACTATTCAATAGCTTACACGGCTACTGTATTTGAAAATGATCTTAAAATTTTCAAATTATGATTGTTAACATCTATGTTGTTTGAAAATAAATACATACACGCATTGTCTATGATGGCATTGTTGACAATGTTAGAAGAAAGAAATGTCAAAATTTCAGATTTATCAACTTCCCATTCTCTAAATTTTGCAAGAAATTCAGCAAAAGCTTTCCGAAAATCGAGAAAGCAAAGATATAATGACTTTGATCTCAATAGAAAACTGTTTATTATAGACTATCTGGTATGTGCTGTTAACATGCAACATTAAAGTACTCTGCAAATTTCCAATAATTATTTCCTTGATTTTGCCAGAAAGGTTGTTAAATTTGGCTTCATACTATTCAATAGCTTACACGGCTACTGTATTTGAAAATGATCTTAAAATTTCCTCGTGCATGAAAATGTACATGAATGAGTTTGGAGAGAGATTAATTCCGGTGAAATATCATTTTAACAGTAATGACAGAATCTACAAAGGCAGCAACCTCCTTTAAATTCTTACCATCAAATTGTGGTGCATGTTCAATCCAAAAGAGGCAATTAACATGTAAATTACCTCTGTGTAGGAATTCTTTCCCTTATCCAGCCGTGACATTTGTCCCCGCTTTG
>CABFPE010000879.1:217409-233309 GCA_900660155.1 Hofstenia miamia | reverse complement strand
CAGTTTCTTAATTAGCCCTTGGTCAGTTAAGTGTAAACCCGAATTTCATCTCGACTCTCCTAGAATGACAAGGCTAAAAATATATATATATATATATACAGTGCTGTGAAAAAGTTTGGAAACACCTATGCATTTTCCCATTACACTTGAATATTCGTAATTTTATTGTTCTTTATAATACAAATGAAAGTCTAAATGGTTTGTATTTATTCATAAACATGATTAAGATTAAAATACTAAAAAATTCGTTGCTGCAGACATTGGCAGACAATTATTGAAATTTTCAAAGATGCGAGAGTTGAGGTCCGAAAAACGTGCACAGATCCAATATTTTTGAAAAACAAAAATTTTTTACCGACAAAAGTTTCGGTGTGAACTGTTTGTAAAACACTGAAAAGAATATCTGTGACTCTTTCTTTTTCTTCTCGAAAAAGAAATTTTAAATTTCTGATTTATAGAAGAATATATATGATGTGATATATATATGGGAGCTCTCTCTGTGTGATAGCACAGCGCAGTGATAACAAAAAGATCTTTTCCAAATATATGTAGTTTTTTTTAAATCACATATAAAAAAGTTATTTATTTTATTAAAAGAGTTTTCTTAAGATATAGTTTTGAATAATGGATAGCCACACAATTACATATTTTTAAACACTTCGCGGCATTCTTCAAAATTTTATAGAGATTCATAGAGAGCTATATACAATAACACACATAAACACGTATATCTCTTTTAATATCACTTAATATGTGTTTTTTCGTTTTTGTGCCTTCAAATTTTGAGACACATATTGTGAAACTAGCCATTGTAGGGCCCAGGGTGAGCCGTTTCAAGGAGTCTTTTAAGAGAACTGTGAGAAATTGGCAAAGTATCTTTTGGAATCACACTTAATATGTGATTAATAGTTTTTGTGCCTTCAAATTCAGATTCAATTATTGTGAAACTAGCCATTGTAGGGCCCAGGGTGAGCCGTTTCAAGGAGTCTTTTAAGAGAACTGTGAGAAATTGGCAAAGTATCTTTTGGAATCACACTTAATGTGATTAATCGTTTTTGTGCCTTCAAATTCAGATTCAATTATTGTGAAACTAGCCATTGTAGAGCCCAGGGTGAGCCGTTTCAAGGAGTCTTTTAAGAGAACTGTGAGAAATTGGCAAAGTATCTTTTGGAATCACACTTAATATGTGATTAATCGTTTTT
The DNA here is from genome assembly GCA_900660155.1 of Hofstenia miamia. Classification (NCBI taxonomy): domain Eukaryota; kingdom Metazoa; phylum Xenacoelomorpha; order Acoela; family Hofsteniidae; genus Hofstenia; species Hofstenia miamia. Next base: position 232,107 of record CABFPE010000879.1, on the reverse strand, counting down.
GTGCCTTCAAATTCAGATTCAATTATTGTGAAACTAGCCATTGTAGGTCCCAGGGTGAGCCGTTTCAAGGAGTCTTTTAAGAGAACTGTGAGAAATTGGCAAAGTATCTTTTGGAATCACACTTAATATGTGATTAATCGTTTTTGTGCCTTCAAATTCAGATTCAATTATTGTGAAACTAGCCATTGTAGGGCCCAGGGTGAGCCGTTTCAAGGAGCTTTATAAGAGAACTGTGAGAAATTGGCAAAGTATCTTTTGGAATCACACTTAATATGTGATTAATCGTTTTTGTGCCTTCAAATTCAGATTCAATTATTGTGAAACTAGCCATTGTAGGGCCCAGGGTGAGCCGTTTCAAGGAGTCTTTTAAGAACTGTGAGAAATTGGCAAAGTATCTTTTGGAATCACACTTAATATGTGATTAATCGTTTTTGTGCCTTCAAATTCAGATTCAATTATTGTGAAACTAGCCATTGTAGAGCCCAGGGTGAGCCGTTTCAAGGAGCTTTTTAAGAGAACTGTGAGAAATTGGCAAAGTATCTTTTGGAATCACACTTAATATGTGATTAATCGTTTTTGTGCCTTCAAATTCAGATTCAATTATTGTGAAACTAGCCATTGTAGGTCCCAGGGTGAGCCGTTTCAAGGAGTCTTTTAAGAGAACTGTGAGAAATTGGCAAAGTATCTTTTGGAATCACACTTAATATGTGATTAATCGTTTTTGTGCCTTCAAATTCAGATTCAATTATTGTGAAACTAGCCATTGTAGGGCCCAGGGTGAGCCGTTTCAAGGAGTCTTTTAAGAGAACTGTGAGAAATTGGCAAAGTATCTTTTGGAATCACACTTAATATGTGATTAATCGTTTTTGTGCCTTCAAATTCAGATTCAATTATTGTGAAACTAGCCATTGTAGGGCCCAGGGTGAGCCGTTTCAAGGAGTCTTTTAAGAGAACTGTGAGAAATTGGCAAAGTATCTTTTGGAATCACACTTAATATGTGATTAATCGTTTTTGTGCCTTCAAATTCAGATTCAATTATTGTGAAACTAGCCATTGTAGGGCCCAGGGTGAGCCGTTTCAAGGAGTCTTTTAAGAGAACTGTGAGAAATTGGCAAAGTATCTTTTGGAATCACACTTAATATGTGATTAATCGTTTTTGTGCCTTCAAATTCAGATTCAATTATTGTGAAACTAGCCATTGTAGGTCCCAGGGTGAGCCGTTTCAAGGAGTCTTTTAAGAGAACTGTGAGAAATTGGCAAAGTATCTTTTGGAATCACACTTAATATGTGATTAATCGTTTTTGTGCCTTCAAATTCAGATTCAATTATTGTGAAACTAGCCATTGTAGGGCCCAGGGTGAGCCGTTTCAAGGAGTCTTTTAAGAGAACTGTGAGAAATTGGCAAAGTATCTTTTGGAATCACACTTAATATGTGATTAATCGTTTTTGTGCCTTCAAATTCAGATTCAATTATTGTGAAACTAGCCATTGTAGGGCCCAGGGTGAGCCGTTTCAAGGAGTCTTTTAAGAGAACTGTGAGAAATTGGCAAAGTATCTTTTGGAATCACACTTAATATGTGATTAATCGTTTTTGTGCCTTCAAATTCAGATTCAATTATTGTGAAACTAGCCATTGTAGGGCCCAGGGTGAGCCGTTTCAAGGAGTCTTTTAAGAGAACTGTGAGAAATTGGCAAAGTATCTTTTGGAATCACACTTAATATGTGATTAATCGTTTTTGTGACTGGAATATTTGTGAAAGGGATTTCACATCAAAGCTAACCATAATTTTGGAATCTGTTTTTTCATTGAACACATTTTTCAGAATTTTTGTAAAATTGAAAGTATCTGATAAATTTTATTTTGCTTGGTATAAATTTCTTAATGAGATCGTAGAACCATACACTTAATTTATTTTTGTAGAATTTATCATTGACATATATATATATATATATATATATACCGTATTTATCCGTGTATAAGCCGCAACTTTTTCCAAGAAAAACTGCTCTCAAGGGGGGATGGATGCGGCTTATCTACGGAAACACTTGAAAAACAATTTGCAAAGGTTTTTAATTTGCATATTTACGGCAACAATAAGCAACTTTTACGGAAAGAATTTGAGAGCATTGACTTTTGATGTTTTGTTGGCTTTTAAAAGAGCCATTTTATTTGCTTCAGTTATATATTCCAATTCAGTAGTTCGTTAATATTGTTTATCGTTCATAGCTTGACAAAAATATATTTGAACCAATAAGGAGTGGTTATCTTCGATCCTTCTGTTTTATATATATATATATATAAAATCCTTTCTTAATCAAATACATATTTAACATATATTTGTAATTTTAAATTCCTTCACTTATGTAAATTTTGAATATAAATAATATATTTAACATTTAGTCAAACGAAAACAAAAAGCTCAGTGCCTAACAAAGTACGTCAAGTTCATTCAAAGTTTGAAGCCATTCAAGGAATTGAGAATTTAAATTCACGTCATGCAAATTTCCAAGAATATGTTCCAGATAGCATAAAGGTGGTACCTGGTGATGGTAGTTGTTTTTTTCATTTCAATTCTTCCACAAACAGTCTCATTCCTGTTCAATTACACCGACAGAAGAATTCAGACAATGTAGGCATATATGTATATATATATGTATGTATATATATATATATATATATATATATATAATCTCTAATGGAAAGACCGCAAAAATCTTTAAAGGTGCAGAATAATTAATCATTGCCCACTAAGGACATCTTCTATTTTAAGCAGTGATTGGTTAGATTCCTTTTGTACAATTTGCGATACCTCAAAACCAGGTGTCCTATTTAAGAGTGAATATTGTGATACATTAATGTTAGATGAATATTTTCAATATATCACCATTTCATTTCTATCCTAACCAAAATCAGCAGCCACTCTCAATATTTAACGACAAAAACACCTACTTGATTAAATTAATTAATAATTGAGGCATACCTGAGGTATAGCCTTTACCCAATCATTTATGATTTACTCAAAAATAAAATCAATGTTATGTATAAGTGAAAGCAATTGATACGAATGAAAAAATTTAACAGAAGGCAGTTAGCTATGAAAAGCAGCAGGAAGCTGTTATAACATTGAAACAACAATGTATGTTACTGTTTGTTCTGACACCACCAAATTAGATAAGGCTTATGAGTCAAAATACAGGTACTATTCCAGTGAGAGTGTCTCCAAGTGGTTAATGGCCAAAACTAATGTTGAGTCTATCATTGTTAAGGCCATTGCCTTAAATTGGCGTGGCCTCCGTTCAAAGTAGTCATTATGCATAAGAAATTTCTATCTTTTGGTATGCGGAGCAAACCAACTCAGAAGAAGAACATAGTAATTGAGAGGCCATTCTTAAGAATGTACATCTATTTACGTGCATAACTTGGCACAATGTGAGAGGAAAATCTTTCACAAAATGGAGAGGACAGAAGGCAATTAGTTATGAAAAGCTGCAGAAAGCTGTTATAACATTGAAACAATGATGTATGCTTCCAATATCAAATTCAAAACTTTAAATGATTTTTGGATGAGATCTATCATTAATAAGTCAGGTTTTAGTAGTCACAAATCAGGTCAAGGACAATACAGGATCTGAATTAGAATGGGCAGGACTCACATGTTGTTACAATAATTTTATATCATTTTAGTATTTTTTATGGAAAACATCAATTTAACTCCATATGGTTTAATACTGTTGTATACATGTTATATGTGTTATTAATGGCTGAGATAACGGTACATAAGTACTGTATCCTACCTTTGCAACATTAATAGCAAATTGTTTGCTGATTTATGGTGTGCTTTCAAATAATATAAAAGTAGTAGTAGAACCTTTTAAACCAATGAAACATTTATGTCCAGTTAACTTTTAGTTGCAGCAACATTGAAGTTGGTATTTATATCAAAAACATCCTAAATATCGTCCAGATGATGTAAGACTGGGATTAAATTATAAATGAAAAGTATGTTATGAAAATCAAATCAGACAGGACAAACTGTATTTCGAAACCAAGACTTTTTCACAGGGTGGTTCATTCAATGATTTGGTATTTATTCACGTTAGGATAAGAAACAGCTTTGTTAACACCTTCAAACTGGACAATCCACAAAGAATGGTCTTTAGGTTTTATGAAATAATCAATATTATGGAAAAGAACTAACATTGAAGTTAGAGCTTTCCGAAATAATGCACAAAATTTAAAATACCTATTTACAAATACTTAGTAATGTTTTTATCATAAAGAGTATAAAGGCATAAATTTAGTATACAAACTGATAAAAACTGAAATCTACAATAGTAAAGAGCAGAAGAAATCATAAATCTCGACGTATGTTGTAATTTATATAAATACAATAATATATAAACTGATAAATATCAATTGTTAGTGAAAATACTAAATGTGTATAAAAATTTACCTTGAACAAATCGAAATGTTGCCTATGGGAGGAGATTTCGCATTAATCTAAACAAAAAAACCTCATACATTTAAAATTTCAAAATGACTTATTTTTTACATATCTGTATAGTAATAATAAATACAATAAATTCAATACAAGAGTTAAATAAACAAGTAATGAAAATTCCAAAAAATAAGGAAATTCAGATAGCTCATAGCTGCAACTCTTTGGAGAGCAATAGAATGGAGGCCAACTATATCTGAATAAGAACTTCAGTAGATGTTCTTAGCCTTCTCCAAGAGGAAATTTGACTTTCCCATGAAGTTTTTAACAAATCCACGAAAATTATGAACAATCCGAAATTACCAGAAACATAGAACAGGAAATACCAGGCTTTTAATAGTATGGCATAATATCATTGGTAACTCCTTAACAAACCGGAAGGCTAAAAAAGCCTTTAAATGTGAAAAATTAAGAAGCTTTTACCGCAATAAAAACAATGAAGTACGCTTTTGCAAGGTATTTCTCTTAATTTAGGGAATTTTATACACTACAATAATGGACTCGATTTTGTTGTCATTCTATACACTATTTTGCATTATGTGTTACCATGCTTTGAATGTGCTTATAATATTAAATTTTAAATTAAGGAGTGTCTTATGTTAAAATTGTTAATAAAAATTATTTTAAAATGATTATCACATTTATTAATTATTTCGTTCTTAAAAGTTTATTCTAATACCACCCATTGAAATCCACGTGCATAGCACTGTCACCTAAACATAGTATTCATCAGGGGGCATAAATTGGTTCGTGGCAGTATCTTTGAAGCAGACAACATTCACACTAAATATCAATGCAAAAAAGTAGACCATTTTTTTAGAGGTTTATTTGTGATATTTTTGGAGCATATTTTTACAAAAGCAGGGCCTATCAATCCTTTTGATTTTAAAAGTTTTAAACAAGAGGTGCCCGAAAAGTTACCAATGGTCTTCCACCCGCAATATAGCACTCTGGTGAATGCCAAATAGTGCCTTAGCCTCTGGTTGATCAAGACGTGGCGAGATCCGGATAGCCAGCCATAGTCCCTCGACTTAATTGTCACGTTCCCTGTGTGGGGGGTCAAGTCTATGGTTGATGAACGAAATGCTTAGAACTCCGCCTTCTTTGGAGCGGCGAACCCTTAAGGGGATACAGTAGCTGGAAGGAATATGAGTAAAACAGAACAAGATCAAACACGCGCTACCCCAAGGGCGTGGGGGATACAGGACTGATCGAAGCGATCAGGAATGTCCTATCCGATTTGGTCTGTTCAATGTTCGATCTCTAAACAATGATCACTATCAAAAGCATCGGAAAGAACTTCTGATAGAGTTCATGTTTCTGGAAAGAACATTGAATTCATATCCGAGTTTAAGTACTTAGGCTCAATGATCAGCACTGCTGGGACAACCCTCTCTGAAGCAAGACATCGGTGTAAAAATGTACTTGGCAAGATCATACGTTATCGGCGCGTATCACGTCAGAATGGGCTTGGCAAAGCACTCTCTAACTTACTCCTACGAGGCGTGATGGTACCCACACTAACATACATGTGTGAAACCTGTGCAGAATCTTGTAGGGAACTTGAGATGCTTGAGGCTTCCATGAATACCTGTAAAATGGTTTTTCATGGAGTCTCCTTATGGGAAAAGCTCACAAAGGAACAAGTGCATGGACTCATGCTTTTCAGCAAGTGCGCACTATAATAGCACATAAGCGCTTACTGTTTCTGAGCAAGATGTTGCCGCACAAGGAAAGCTTAGATAGTGGCAAGTTCCATTAATAATTGTTGGAAGTGTGTAGCAAAGGCATGCTTTAAGTCAAATAAGAGCAAAAGTTGGTATGTCACCCCAACCTTAGTAATCGAGCATTGATAGACAACACAGGAAGCTCTAGGCTTCTGCCGCCATGCGGGGTGTTGGTGGGACGAGTTTAACTATGACTCTCTGATCTGACTCGAATTCCAAGGGCTTCAGGGCCAGACCTGGTCGGTACCATCCAGCTTTTGCTGCGTGGGGAGCCCTGCCATGCAAAGGTCTTAAAAAATAAATTTCAAAATCCAGTAAGAAAATTGCTAAATGGCTTGATGAGAAACCTAAACCTTTGATATTTGTTAGTGGTCATATCAAATTTGATTTTGCTTTAAATTTATCTTATAATTTCAAAATCTTTGTTAGTGAAAACACTAAATGTGTATAAAAATTTACCTTGAACAAATCAAAATCTTGCCTATGGGAGGAGATTTCGCATTAATCTAAACAAAAAAACCTCATACATTTAAAATTTCAAAATGACTTATTTTTTACATATCTGTATAGTAATAATAATACAATAAATTCAATACAAGAGTTAAATAAACAAGTAATGAAAATTCCAAAAAACAAGGAAATTCAGATAGCTGCAACTCTTTGGAGAGCAATAGAATGGAGGCCAACTATATCTGAATAAGAACTTCACTAGATGTTCTTAGCCTTCTCCAAGAGGAAATTTGACTTTCCCATGAAGTTAACAAATCCACGAAAATTATGAACAATCCGAAATTACCAGAAACATAGAACAGGAAATACCAGGCTTTTAATAGTATGGCATAATATCATTTAAATGTGAACAATTAAGAAGCTTTTACTGCAATAAAAACTATGATGTACGCTTTTGCAAGGTATTTATCTTAAGTTAGGAAATTTTATACACTACAATAATGGACTAGATTTTGTGGTGATTCTTAACACTCTTTCCATGCTTTGAAACTTTTCTTTAACATATCAATTTTTCTAGATTTCATCAAAAGAATTCAGGCAGAATTATTCAATAGCCACTAGGATATTCTATTTTAAACTTAGTATGCTTTTTAATATTCATATATTTATAAACTTTTTAAATACTAAGAGCAAAAATTTTAAATAATTTCTAAGTATATTTGTAATTATTTAAAATTTTAGATAGTTTTGTTGAAATCTTCAGTGAAATATTCAATGTGGACTAAATTTAAGAAATTTGATTTCTATGATAAGATAGTGGCTAAGAATGACAAAAGCATCGATTGTTCCCGAAGGAAATGGCCACGTTGTCAGTGCACACAAGAGTCGGTCTGATAGCAGAGCAGTCATAACGGAAAGATCTTTTACAAATATATGGAGTCCATTTTAATTCAAGTATACAAAAGTTATTCATTATATTAACAGAATTGCCTTAAGAAATAGTTCAGAATTATGGATGGCCAAGCAATTACATTTTTGAAAACAATTCGTGAAAGAATGACAAAATCTCAGAATCTTTCATATATTGTTATCTAACTCTAAAAGTATTTATTTTTTAAATTAATTCCTAGTGTGATTATTTGCAAATTGCAGTGCTCTATTATTTTCTTTGAAGCTGTATTTATATTTTTAGATGAGTATTTTACAACAATTTAACATTGTTCCCATCATTGGTGATGGCAACTGCTTTTATCGATGCCTAGCACATCATTTCTTTCAGAGAGTAGTTTATACATGTCTGTCAGATGCTCCCTCCACAACTACATATTAAATAATTTTGATTTAATTAAATTAACTCTAATTAATTTTGCATGTTTTAATAGTGAATAAAGACTTTGAATGGGCTGTGGGTGATGAAGTTTTTCTTGCTAGCATGATGTATGAGTGTAAAATTTTTTTAATTAATAATGATATGTCTACAACAACCTAAATCATTAGAAAATACAAAAAATTTACAAAATAATGAATACAATACAAATGCAAATTTTTTAACTATTAATAGTTATAAAGAGATTTTAAATAACAATATATCATTGTGCTTTAATATAATGTCCATTACTAATGATGGCAATTGTTTTTATAAATGTATTTCCTTTCATTGCTATAACAGTACAGAATACCAATGTCGCATTAGAATAAAACTGACAAATTACATTTTTAATAACTTTGATAAATTTAAAGATATTTTAGACATTAATGAAAATATTCAAACAGGAAATGATTACATTAATTATAGTAAAATCAATGAAGACTTTGTATATGCAACTAATAATGACATAATAATTACGTTAATTATATTTAATGTGCAGATATACACAAATGATAGTGGAATGCTAGCTGCAATGAATTGTCCTTATGTTAGAGATGATTCAAAAGTAATTTTTTAAAGAACAAATGATAATATACATTTTGAATATTTAGATTATAGAGGTGCTCCATGTAAACTGAGTGAAAATACAATACTAACAGATTATGAATATGAACAATTGTTTAATAAAAAGGCATAGATAAATTATTTAATAAGACCAAATAATCTAGAAGATATATGCTATGCTGAATTCATAGCTAACTATGATATAACATTTAAAAATTTAAAAAGTAAAATATCATGAAAATAGATAACTACTGTTATAGAAAAAGAATTTAAAATAATATCAGATAAGTCTACAGAGGACACCGAATATATAGATGATATTATCTCTGAGAATGAACTTAATAAATTAGTTAAATCATTAAATAATGATCAATCATACATAACAAATTATGTTGTCAAAAAAATTAAACAAAATGAAGTGATGTATTTGTTTCTGTCAGGAGAAGGTGGTGTTGGAAAAACTACAGTAATAAAAGCAATATATAATATATTAACAAGGCACTTTAGATTAAATATCAAAATTTAGATAAGACATATATGTTCTGCTAACAGCTCCAACAGGACTGCTTACAGCAAGTAGGGACACTCTAATATCCGAAACCTCTCAGAATAGTACACCGAATGGTGTAACGCTGCAGTTTGAGAGCGCAAGGGATGCTTATGCATCAAATCTTGAAGGCTTACTTCCGCTGTAGGTGGATACACATTGCATGATATCTTCAAAATCCCAGTTTTAACATGTGTGAAGAATATTAAAGATTTAACATCATTAACATTAAACAAAATAAGAAATAGATTTGCAAATTTAAAGTTACTAAAGGTAGATGAAATTTCATTGGTAGGATACAACTTCCTCAATGCTATAAATTTTAGAATGAAACAAATATTTCTTAGTGAAGAAGCATTTGGAGGTATAAGTTTATTATTATGTGGTGATCTATTTCAATTGCAACCAGTTAAAGATAAATGCATTTTTGATAAAAATGCAGGCTACAATAACTTCACAGATATATTTCAATTTTTTGAACTTACAATAAATATGTGAGCAAGGGATGATAAAACTTACTCTAATTTTCTACAGAAATTACGTATTGGAAAAATAACAAAGGAACAAATTTTGGAATATTTACAAAACAATATAATTGATGTCACTACATATGGAAAAGAAACCAACTATTTATGTGCAACTAATAAAATAGTAGATTATATAAATCAAGAAATTATTGATCAACAGCAAGAGGTTATAATTGTAAAAGCAGTAGATTGTTATAATAGAATTGTTGGTACAACAGATATTAATCAAATAAAACATGCTTTACAGAATAATATATTTGGTAATCTTAGCCCTGTTTTAAAACTTTGTAAAGGATTAATGTATAGCTTGACAATGAATTTATGTGTTAAAGATGGTTTAGCAAATGGAACACAGGGAATTTTGGAAGAAATAACAATTATAGATGATAATGTAACAATTCTTTGGTTTAAGTTTGAATTGGAATTTAGTGGTAAACAATTACGAAAACAATACAAATCAAAATATAATAATTATATAAAAAGAGGAATAACACCCATATTTAAGATTCAAGAAGGTTTCAAATTTGCAGAAAGGTTTAACATAGATGGTACAAGATTACAATTTCCAATTAAAATAAGTAATGCATTAACTGTACATAAAAGTCAAGGTTCAACATTGGATAAAATTTGCATAAATTTAATTGGATGTAATAATGTTGAAGGACTACACTATGTAGCACTAAGCAGAGCAAGAAATTTAAGATCAGTTGAGATCAAAAATTTAAACCTTGATAAATTAAGTTATAACAGAGATGCAGAAGATGTTATGAAGTTCTTTAGAATTAATAGAAAAATTTAAATATTGGATTGAGATGGATTTCTCTCCAAGACAATATAGATATATTGAATTAAAATGTTTAAAAATTCTAAACAATTATTTTGAAAAATTCTAAAATAATTAATTATAATGGTATAAATAATAACTTAAATTGATATTAAGCATTTAAAAGAAGAATAATAATCATAAATGTGGTCATCATAAAAAACATTTATTACATTTCTAGTTTAAATTCCTGTCAGATAATTAGGTCAACTTTTACCTTTGCTTAAGTAATTTGTCTGTTTGTACTAATAAAAAATCATTTTTCTTATGAAAGTTTTAACACAGAATTTATTTTTTTTCATTTATTGGATTGAGATGGATTTCTCTCCAATCAAAATATTTTAATTCAATGACTTCAAATTATAGTACTCTTGGATATTACATTGATAATAAGGCTGATGTTCATTAATGTCTCCCATTATTTATAAACTGCGTCATTTTTAAACACTCAATAAAATGTATTAATGATTACATCAGCCTTCTATTGAGTTGAGCTAGCTTTGCTCCTCTTTAAATAATGTTTTCCGCAACCCTGCATGAGTTCACACTGATGGGAGTTCACATGCTGTATTAGGGCCCAAGTGATGCGCACATTGAAACTTGTGTTTGTTTTACACGCAATGTTGATGATGTACATGCATTACTGCATTCATATGGAATAAACCTGGTGGGATGCCTGCAGGTTGAGATGGATTTCTCCTCTGCACTAAGTTCTAACTTTGTGCATTCCATTGAGTGCCAACTCATGCAGTGGTTGCAAATTCATATTTAACTACTATTATTCACTATGTTGCTAATATTTTTTTTTAGATTTCATCGAAAGAATCCAGGCAGAATTATTCAATATTCTATTTTAAACTTAGTATGCTTTTTAATATTAATATAAATTTTTAAATACTAAGAGCAAAATTTGAATTACTTTGTAAGTATATTTGTAATTACTTACAATTTTAGATAGTAGTTGCTGACTGTTTGCTTTAAATAGAAAATTATACTATACTTTTATTTTTACATCAGCACATTCATTTAACCTATAAGTTGAATGTGCATGCTATGCAATCTTACGAATATTTTTTTCTATATAAATTATTGAAATGCAGTGTGAATATATTTGCAATTTGTTATTCAATTTCAAGAATTTCATTGAAACAATTTATATTATATCAAAATATTATTATTAATAAATTGTAGTGAATAATAAAAGTATTTGAAGCTTTTTTGAATATTAGTATTCATTTAACAAAAAAATTTTCTTATTCCATTTCATATTAAGATACAGCTTAAGAATTCGCATTAGTTCAACAGCAGCAATACATCTCTACTCCCAATTGAACAAAGTGTTTTTTACAGTTAAAGCAATAAATTCCTTACTTTTTGCTTGAATGCATAAACAAATATATTTTTATTCAACAGCTTTTATCTTCAAATTTCATGTTTTTGAAATTTTCATTCAACAGCATATTTAAAGGAAAGTTTGACTGCAAATTTGCAAAAACAGACAAAATAGGACTTACTAGAAAAATAAATACGATATAATTTGATTGTAAAAAGTTCAAATTTTAGACCAAACTACAAAAAATGCAATATTAATTAATCAAAATGATTTTCTTAGTTGAAGTTATAACCATATTTTGAATTTTGCTTCTGCATATCCATATTTTAACACCTATTTCAGGCAACATTCCTAATCTATATAAACACTAAATAAATTTCATTCAAAAGTAAATGGTAGTGCATTCCTTTTGCAAAGCTTTAAATAAAATTTTGACTTAGTGTCACTTCCTCCAATTTGACTTTGAAATGAAATTTTAATTACACAGAATAGATTAGAATGAAAAAAAATTTTTTTTATGTGTTTTTATTTTACAAAATGTTAAGTATGTTTAAAATGATTATTATAAAGTCATTGAAGTATTGGTCTGGCAACAATTAATGGACCCTTGCTCCCAAGCAGTAAATACTTGAGCACATTGCACAAGAAAGACGAGGAGTTTGGAAAAATCTCAAATCATTTTTTGGTTTACCATTTCAAATATGCATTATGCTGTAAATACAGAACTAGGCTGGCAACAATGACTGAGAGTGACCACTCTCATGAGACCCCTGCAGATTATCACCAATTCAAAGGATGCATCAATGAAAACAATTCACGACTTCTTTAAAATAATAATAAGAACTATGCAACAATAGTCAGTAAAGATAGGGATTTTTTGAGCTTTTTACATTCAAATGAATTTGATCATCATTGATGAAATTTCCTTAGTTGTTTAGAGCAATAGAAAAAGATTAAGAGAAATTGTTGATACAAATAAGATCTTTGGAGGAATTCACATAATCTATGCGACATTGAATTGTCAAATTAAACATGACAATAATTTGTATACTTCATCATATTTGTAATTATTTCTTTTATTGTCTTCCAACTTTATATACACCATTAGTTCCAACTTTCTTTGTACTGCTTGTGTCAACATTTTGTTTCCTCATGTGGATCTTACATGGCAAGCAAGAAGGCACAGGGTGCCTTAATGAGTATCTGTGAGCCAGTCCATTGGCTTGCACCAAGGGTAGTCAGGGTCTAGCTCTGAACTGCCTCTATGTCGACTGTGCAGCAGACTGGCTGGTCATTAATTCAGTGTAGGTCCATGTGCCGAGTTTGCAACGACCGAAACAAAAGATGGGGCGATGCTTAAAAACTCTTCGCTATTATTCCTACTGCCTAGCAGCCCAATCCACGGTTTATAAAGGTCAGGGTTCTTTGCCTCAAACTCGATGCAAAACAGGAGCTAGGTCAGACTCTCATTGCACTGAAATATTGAGTTTCGAAGGAAAGATTGTCAGTGAAAATGTCTATATTGTTGACTATAAGTCACAAAATTGCATACAATACTCAACAACCATGCAGTTGTCACCGTCTAACAATAGCATGAGTGCAGTCAAAGATCCGCTTAGCATTCCCAAAGAAGAGCCCATAGTCACAAATAGTAGTTTTAGCATTGGGTGGTAATTACCTGAATCAGACAAAGCAGGAGAAATCAAAATGAATGGTCAACTGATAAGGAACTGCTAGTTGCTGGTAGAATGTTAAATGCAAAGTTTTTATGTTTAGAACTAGGGATTGGCTGCCAGTGTATTTTACAGAGGCACAGTTTTTAAACAGACAATCAATAGTGAAATGCCAAATACTTAATTTAAATAAACATAAATAATTAATTCGTCTTAATATATTCTAATTTTTGCATTTCATAAAAACGTATATTTCTTATGTATACATATATATTTAGGTTTGGTATATCATTCGTCTTTATATGTTCTCATCTTTGTATTTCATAAAAACGTATATTTCTTATGTATACATATATATTTATGTTCGATATGACATTTGTCTTAGTACATTCTAATTTTTGCATTTCATAAAAACGTATATTGCGTATATATACATATATATTTAGGTTTGGTATATCATTCGTCTTTATATGTTCTCATCTTCGTATTTCATAAAAACGTATATTTCTTATGTATACACATATATTTATGTTCAATATAACAATTGTTTCTGTATATTCTGAATTTTGCATTTCATAAAAACGTATATTTCATATGTATACATATATATTTAGTTTAGATATTACATTTGTCCTTATATATTCAAAATTTGTTCTTATATTATAAATTTCCCAAATTCAATAGAGAAAATTTAGCAATAATGTAGATTAAGTAGAATGTATGAAGATATTTTGGAATTTATTTGACATATTGTATAAGTGGTATTCTTGGCCTATGTCATAGAAAAATTTTAGTTTATTATATACGGTAGTCTTTGAAATTTTGCACTGTTAATTTTGCGTGTGAAGTAAAATTTTTGCATTTTCTGCATTTTCGCGCAATTTTCTAGAATTGTATTGAATATTTCTGCGTGAAATTATGTATGATTGTAGATATGGTAAACCGTCACATATTCAAGAAATCAGAAATCAACTACTTTTCAAAATGCGTGTTTAAAGGTCTAAAATGTAAAAAGCCTAATGTTTTGAGCCTGAAGCCTTCAATAATTGGAATTTCTTCAATTTTGTTTTTTAGATACCTAGAATGGAGTACTCTGCGCATATATGCTTTGGTTTCGAATCTCTATCTTCAAAATTGAATTAATATAAATTAAAACGCAAATGGAATCGATTAATTCAACATATTT
>CABFPE010000879.1:206374-217002 GCA_900660155.1 Hofstenia miamia | reverse complement strand
CAAAAATGGAATCAATTAAAACAGAGGGTCGAAAAACCAGTTTTTTGGCCCTAGCGCCGGCCGTATGCGTCCAATCGCCACTAAACTTCTTTCTGCACTGGGAATTCATAGCGCGCAAACTTCTACCAAATTTCAGCCAAATCGGCCAGCTTAGTAGTTTTTGCTGAAACGCGTGCAGATTACAAACAAACCAACTGAGACCGCACTTTAATATTTATAGAGCCATACCTTCGGTATAGCAATAAATGTTTAGCCAAATGCTTCATAATTTAAATGAAAATCTTGTAACAACATTCTTCAGAACTGTCCCCATACTTATTGCTCTCGGATTAAGCGTCGCAACCAATGTGTAAAATTCCTGTCCACCAAGGCCAAGGGTATTTGGCTGAGGGTAATTGAGGAACCCATAATTCTTACCAGCAGGATTAGGCAAACCTGATATAATTATTGTGCGAGGTGAGGGTGCCAGTATTATTGACGTTAGTATTATATCGCACAATGGTGATCTGAACGCAGCGCAGTACAGAGGAAGTAATCTAGGTTAAGGCAAAGCTGAGTGAGCCAAGTCGTGGTCACGTCATTTATTTCTACCTGGCAAGGCAAATTCCATCTTGCCAGTTTGGAGATAATGAAGGATCTGGGCTTAGAAAAGTATGGATGGCGCATCTAAAACCGCAAAACAACGTCTTTGAATCTTGCAGAAGTTCCTCATTCCGAGATTGACATTCAGCCTTATGATGAACCATACGTTCATGGGATACTTACAAGGCATCGACAGGGACATCCGATATCACGTGCGCAAATGGCTGAAACTTTCAAAAGACGTTGCCATTCCTAACTTCTATGCTCGGGTTGGTGATGGTGGTTTAGGACTGTTTTCAATGGCGCAGTGAGTTCCATTATTGGATTATCTTCGATACACCTGGTCGGGTAGATCGCATGATGTGGTCATCCACGCCTTCTGGGAGAGTCAAGTTTTACCTATGCCACGACCACTGACTAAGTTTAGGCAGAAAGGTGAGGCTGATAGCCTGAACACTGAACTTCTGAGGCTCAATGTGGACAGGAGAACTTAGAGACGTCCTTTGATAATTCTATCTTTTTTCGTAATAACTTCACAAAGAGCGATGTGGCATTCCTAGGCCTGAAGCTCTACGAAAGCTGTAGATGCATCATAGATGAGTTCCGTCACTACTTATACCACGCGATAGTTACTGTAATACTGTTGTACTTCTATAGCATTCCATTTTTTAGTGAGAAGTAAAGTTTTTTTACGCGTCCCTTAGATGTTTCCTTTTAATTGTTGTTCCATTTTAGTTAGTTGTCCGAGATTGATGTTCGTACTGCTCGTTATAGTTTATAGAATATATATGTGAGTGAATTCTGCCCTGGTTAGCTGTAGAGTTGTCATCTTTTCCTGAGCAGTTGTAATTTGTAGTATTTCTGTATGTCTTTCTTATCCTTTTTTACGTGTCCTGAAATTTGTTATTGTTGAGTTTGTAGTTAGTGCTGTCCTGAGTTTCGTATATATAGTAGGGTGTTCACCTTTTCCATTGTGTGGATGGACTTTACAAGAGGGTCCCGTCTCTAGTAGCAGCTCGTAATCATGCAATGCAGCACATTCACTGGAAGACGCAGAGACAAAGGTTGTATAGTCTTTAATTATAATATCTAACACTGATTGAGTTTTTTTACATGGCTAAAAGAATGTCATGTCGAGGAACAGTCAATGTATGGAGAATCCTTTACTGGAAATGCGGTACGGAGATTGCTAAAATCAACAGTTATTGAAGACAATAATTCCACCTAATATGTTGGATTTTGTAAATGCATTTAATATGGTAGTTACCTCTTGCTTCGGTAATGTTCTTCAAGATGGCAATGTCTGATAAAATTTTTTTGGATAAAGTTGGACTTCTTGATGATAAAAAATTGTATTCTTTAAATTTATTACCTTGGTAATAGCATAAAAGATTAACACTATTATTTATCAGACAATTGTTATACATGTTATTGAACATTTAGTAACAATCTTCTATTAAGCTAAATAGAAAAATGTGCTAGAGCAAGGAAAATTGTATTATGGTGATAAATGAATATGGAAATACTGGATTAGAAAGAATATTTGTAAAATTAAGGTTAAAAAAACTTTATAAAAATGTATTTTTTTGCTATATTGGTAAATGCATTGCTTTGGTATGTGAAGTTTTTAGTTACACATTATTGTGTATTTGACTGTTATTGTTTGTAGCTTTTTTCAAGCATTGTACATGTATTACAAAATATTAGTCAATAGCCAGTGATTAGCAAACACACATAGCTCAACGTCATCATAGTAAACATTTGAAATTTCTTATATAAAAATGCAGGAGCAATTTCGCATTATTAGCCACAATAAAGGTATAACATTTTATATTTTTATTTATTTTGATGTAAAGGTCCATATTTCTATTACTGCAGTCAGCAAAATCCAGATGGACTTGTAATTGGTGATTCTAACCTCGCCAGAGCAGCCCAACCCTGCCCTGAATTTTCTTATAACAACTGTGACTACATATTTCAGAGGGGGTTCGGCTTCAAGAATTTTTTAAGAAGGAAGGGGCAGTTTGTTTTGCAGTGTAAGTATCGTGCTGTATTGGTTGCTCTTGGATAAAATAATACTTACATTGGTATGGACATGTTTAAGCAACATGTCCATAATTTGTAAATTTCTTTGATGGAAGGTCAACTCACATTTATGTTGTACCTATAAACCTATAAAACCCACAGGAAGAAACGACGATTCTTGATGAGTTTACCAACTGTGGATTATATAGGTTCATATAAACATGATATGAGGAAAGCTCATTTATTGATATTTTTATGATCTCATTCAATACAATTTGATTTACAAATTACATGATTTCAATTTCCCCTTCTTTTTATTTGAATATAGTTTATTTTGTTATGTTAATGTCTTTGAGTTATGTTTTGTTATTTGTTTATTTTGTTTAGTTATTACTTATTTTAGTTTATTTTTAATAAATTTAGTTATATGTGTTTGTTTATATAATTAAATCTTGAATAGACCTTAATTGATATTAGAAGAAATATAAAACCTTATTTTAAACTATAAACTGTGTTTTCAACGTCAATCAAAGCTATGCATTGTTTTTGTACACAACACAGTAATGGTTCACATGGATAAGTAGTTGTAAGATTTATTTTATATTTCTTTAAACATCATATTGAAATGGATATAATTGATGTTTAATTTAGTGCAATTGGGTTACAGTTGATTGATCTCAAAACACAAAGGAGTATGTATTCATGTACATTTTCATCCATGAAGAAAGGAAAATGTAGGTATCAATTTCCTAAATTTCCAATTGACATTTCACTAATTTTAACACCACTTAATGACGTCTCTGAAGAAATGAAAAAACAATTTAAATCTAACATGGTTTTTATAAGACAAACCTTAGAGCAATTAGTGAAACAAAAAATTTGTACAATTCCATGATTTTTTACACTTAATCAAATATCCTGCAGTTGCCTTACCACATGTGTTCAAGGAAATGCATCTTTATTAACACTTATCCAGTGCACAAGAAATACGTAATGCTCAAACTTTTACATAACATCAAAGTGAATGAAAATGATCTATTTTTTAAGGATTTTTGTAGAATATTATAAGGCAAGACCAGCTAATTTAGAACATGTGTGTTTGGCAATATTTTCTGCAGACTATGACATAGTGTATAATAAGCCTCATTATCATGCTAATGACATTTATCACTTGGAAGGTAAAAAATTTTTGAGAAAGCAAAACTGTCGAAAAATAATATGCTATGTTGGATTTCTAAAAAGTGATGAAAATGAGGAATTGTTCAGGAAGCAAATCATCTTGTACCACCCATTTAGAGATGAGAATGCATTGAAAGGTCCAAATCTAACTTTTAAACAGCAGCATAGTTTTTTACAGGATAATGTAGTAGATTTTAGGGAAAATATGTCTTCATTTACTAAATCTCCAATATGTGAGTGATGATTTTCTCAATCCTGATGCTCTTACAGAAGACATTGAACCTCCTGCTAGAGAAGAGCTGAATGCTCTTGATAATGCATTCTCATTTAACTTTGGGTATCTTCAAAGAAAATCAACAACTACTGTTGAAATGATGCTAATCAATTGCAAGCATTAAATAATAAACTTAATACTGATCAGCAGTTCGTAGATCATGTCTTGAGAAATTTTAATAGACATCAATTGTGTATTATATAAACTATCAAATTTTTTTAAACAATTTGCATAATAAATTTACCTCATAAAGCATAATCGCCGTGTTGCATTTGAGATTTCGACATTGATTTAAACACAAAAAATCTTAAAATGAGTTATTTTTGCATAAAAATACTGAATACAAAAGTTAATNCAATCAAAGCTATGCATTGTTTTTGTACACAGTAATGGTTCACATGGATAAGCAGTTGTAAGATTTATTTTATATTTCTTTAAACATCATATTGAAATGGATATAATTGATGTTTAATTTAGTGCAATTGGGTTACAGTTGATTGATCTCAAAACACAAAGGAGTATGTATTCATGTACATTTTCATCCATGAAGAAAGGAAAATGTAGGTATCAATTTCCTAAATTTCCAATTGACATTTCGCTAATTTTAACACCACTTAATGACGTCTCTGAAGAAATGAAAAAACAATTTAAATTTAACATGGTCTTTATAAGACAAACCTTAGAGCAATTAGTGAAACAAAAAATTTGTACAATTCCATGATTTTTTACACTTAATCAAATATCCTGCAGTTGCCTTACCACATGTGTTCAAGGAAATGCATCTTTATTAACACTTATCCAGTGCACAAGAAATACGTAATGCTCAAACTTTTACATAACATCAAAGTGAATGAAAATGATCTATTTTTTAAGGATCTTCAATATGTGAGTGATGATTTTCTCAATCCTGATGCTCTTACAGAAGACATTGAACCTCCTGCTATAGAAGAGCTGAATGCTCTTGATAATGCATTCTCATTTAACTTTGGGTATCTTCAAAGAAAATCAACAACTACTGTTGAAATGATGCTAATCAATTGCAAGCATTAAATAATAAACTTAATACTGATCAGCAGTTCGTAGATCATGTCTTGAGAAATTTTAATAGACATCAATTGTGTATTATATAAACTATCAAATTTTTTTAAACAATTTGCATAATAAATTTACCTCATAAAGCATAATCGCCGTGTTGCATTTGAGATTTCGACATTGATTTAAACACAAAAAATCTTAAAATGAGTTATTTTTGCATAAAAATACTGAATACAAAAGTTAATCATAGAATAATTATATTCCAAAAAAACATTAATAACATTTGGCAACAAAGAAAAGATAATTCTAAACTGTAACCATTATGAAAACATCTTTATGTTCGCCTCCCGCTCCAGTAAACACTTGTGTCACTCCCACAGTCTTGATTTCAATTTCGCCCCTGCTACCGAATGGTCATACTGTGTCTGCGACAACAAGTGGGCCACGTTTCACTAAATCAATTTTGCCCACAACTGCTGTTGGAAACGAAACCGCCAACCTGTTTAATCGACATTCCGTCCTTCCCAAATTCACCGGAAAAATCGACGAAATATCTAGGTCCTTTGAGGAACTGTTTTTCCTTTTCTAACTAACAATGAGGCAGTATCGAGCCACTCAAGATGCTGCTATTGCTCAGTTTCCTACTTACTTACAAGGTCTCGCATACAACCAATATATGATGCTAGATTGAGACGTCAAAACGAACTATCAGCTTCTAATTGGTTATTTTGAGGACCACTACAAGGCTCCGCATATAAAGCATCAATATAAGACGCTGCTCTGTGATCTCTCATTTAAGAAGGGCGATGACGTCCATACCTACATTACGCAAGTGGAAAGATTGTTTCGCTTAAGTAAACTAACACCTGAATACTTAAAGCATGATCTTTTCTCATACATCTGTCGGGGCTTTCCGCCCAATATCCGCAGTCGCCTCGAATTAAAGTGCGACCCTGAAGATGACCTCAACCTGATTATTCGAAAAGCCATTAGCATTGTCTATATGCTTCATAACACTACTCACATCGACAAAGATGCTGGAGAACTTAAAACAGGTTCCTCGACTCAGAAACCTCTTCCTTCATCAAGCACTACTGCTCTCAAGCCAAAGACAGAAATTGAGCAAACTCGTTGTTACCACTGTGGTCAAAAGAGCCACACCAAGCCTCAATGCCGCACTGTCATTCGCCTAGTTGCCAATGGCGATGGTTTTGTCATCAATGAGCCTGAGATCGAAGAGTGTTCTCCTGATTTGCCTGTCAGTTCTGTCGATCCGTTAAACTAGCTGGAGCACCACCTCCTATAAAACGTGTGCACAACATTCTGGTTATTACCTCACTACTGCGTACTAATGTTATCCCTGTGGATATAAATGGAACTTTCGTTAATGTTACTATCGACACTGGGGCCTCAGCCTCCATTATCAGTGACACGTGTTGCTCCAAGGGGCCTCAGCCTCCATTATCAGTGACACGTGTTGCTCCAAACTCTACTTCCGCCCACTGCACGCCTGTTGGATGCTTCTGGGAATTCGATATCTCTAAAGGGTCGTGTACCGAACTTGGAACTGCGTATTCATCAGGAATTGTTCTTTGTGGATTTGATCATCATTGACACTTGTGACCAGCTGCTGCCGTACGATATAATCCTATGCAACGACTTCCTTGAACAGAACTCCTGCATTATTGATTACGGAAGCAACACGATCGCCATCCATAAAAGTGAGCACATACAGGAACTTACCACCATTCCCGAACAGGAAATCTTGCTAAAATGTCGCAGTTATGACAGACTCTGATTATAGAAGGTGATGTCATGGTTTCCGGACACAAAGGGAGGCGTTTTATTGGAGTTAACTTCTCTCCGGATCTTTGTCACATTTCGAATGGCAAAACATTCTTCACTGTTTTAAATAGCTCTACTTTGCTGGTCAGGATAGAACCTTCCAAGTTAATGATTTTGGCAACTCCAGTCCATCTAGAGTTAAAAGCTACTGCTTGTCTGCCCATTCTAACGGCAATACACGATTTAGTGGAACCAAGTGATACTGTTCGGTTTCCTCCTGTCAGTGAGAGGACACACCCCCACCTCAGTCCTCAAGAACGCGAATCACTCTCTCTTTTGCTTCGACAACACCACAAAGTTGCTTGATCAGCATCGGTCAGGCCGTCGGCAAACGGCAAACAGCACACAGCACACAATTGTAACCAAGCATGATTGCCCCATTCGCCTTCCAGTTGGGAGAGTGCTGGAAAACCTCTTGGAAGAGTATGAAAGAATCTTAAGTGATCTTATAGAAAGTGGCATAATCCAGGGCAGCAATAGTCCTTGTGCAGCTCCCACCATTTTCATTAAGCAGAATGATAAGTACCGCCTCTGTGTGGAATTTCGGAAGTTAAACAATGTCATGGTAAAGGACGCGTATCTGCTTCCTCGTATTGAAGATCTTTTATACGATGCCAGTCAATACAAACTGTTCACTTGCCTCAATTTATGTAAGGCATATTGGCAGGTGCCCATGAAGCCCACTGACATTCCGAAGACTGCCTTCATCACTCCATACGGCCTCTTCAAGTAGAAATATGGCTTTTGGGCTCTGCAACGCCCCTGCGACCTTCCAACACTACGTCACCCTTGTGCTTAGGAATGGCGCCAACGTATTAGAGCCAGGCATCACTGCCTACATGGACGATATCCTTGTTGCTGGTAATACCTTTCCCGAACATTTAGAAAGGCTTGGCAGAACCCTCAGTATTCTGTATGAATCCGGCCTCCGCGTTAACGGAAACAAGTGTTCTCTTCTGATGCCACGTGTCACCTTTCTGAGAAGAGTTATTGAACCAGGTCGTATCTCTATTAAAAATGACGCTAAAGACCATTTAGAAAAGATTGAAACTCTGTGGTCTCGTAAGGATGTTCAATGCTTTATGGGTTTTCTGAACTACTATGGCGCCTTTATATCGGAGCTGGCAAATAAAACCAAACGTATTTCTAATCTACTATGGCACAGCATGGAATTTAAGTGGGCATGGGTGGAGCAAGAGGAGCTCGACACTGTCAAGTCAGAACTCAGGAAAATTCCCAGCCTTAATACACTGGACTATTCAAAAGAATTCATCATTGACTGTGATGCCAGCTCAGTCGCGATTAGTGGAGTCCTCAGTCAGGTAATTAATGGCATCGAATGCCTGATCAAGTATTTTAGTCGAAAGCTCAGGAACACCAAGCAGAACTATGGCGCCACGAAATCTGAGATGCTAGCATTGGTGAAAAGCTTGAAGAAATTCCGTTTCTTCATCCTTGGCCGCCACTTCTCTGTGTGAACTGATAATTCCACGCTACCTTGGTTGAAGAAATTTTCCAGGGACAAGTCCAACATAGATTAATTAAGTTCCCAATCCTGGGTATCTAAGTGATCTAAATACTCTTGGTCCCTAACTCTACGTCTAGGTAAAATATGAGTAGCAGTAATGTTGCTACTATTATCAAGGTTATTGTCGTAATCAACCTCGGAGAGGTCATCTTCCTCACACTCGGTGAAGTTAGTATAATTCTCAAGTGTGATTGTGGACCCTCATCATTGGCGACGTGTTCCTGTCACCACCGGGTCTGCTTACACTGGCGACATTATGATTTCTGGATTTAAGGGAAACACTTCCGTGGAGTTAACTTCTCCCCTGACCTCTGTCTTGNGATTATATTGTACAGCAGTGACTGGTCACAAGTATCTATGATGATCAAATCTACAGAAAATAATTCCTGCCAAATATGTAGTTCCAGATTCAGTACTTGACCCTTTAGAGAAAGTGAGTTCCCAGAAGCATATAACAGGCTTACACTGGCGACATTATGATTTCTGGATTTAAGGGAAACACTTCCGTGGAGTTAACTTCTCCCCTGACCTCTGTCTTGTCTCTAAAGGAAGGACATGTGTTACTATTCAAAATAGCTCTGATTCTCTGGTTAAAATAGATCCGTCTCACCTGAGGCTTGTCTGGAATTCCAGGCCGCCACCTGTTCACCAATCTTAACTGCCATTCACGATCTGGCGGAGCCGAGTGACAATGTTCGGATCCCCCCTATTAATGGGTGGCCGCATCCGCATCTTAGCTCTCAGGAGCGCGAATCGCTTTCCCATCTGCTCCGGCAGCATCACGAGGTCTTCAATTATGGTTCAATCAGCGTTGGCCAGGCTGTTGGACAACAGAATTCCATCATAACCAAGAACGATCGTCCAATTCACTTACCTGTCAGAAGAGTACCGGAAAACCTCTGAGAAGAGTATGAAAAGCATTAGTTTTTATCAATAGTGTTTGAAGGTTGCCGACACAAATGATTGTCGTTGTAATGTTTGGCGGAATTTGAATAATTGCGGACCAACAAACAAAATATTGAGCTTTACAGTATGCTATGCATTGCAAGTGTAAAAGTAACAGCTAGTTACTTCAAAGTTGTAATAATATTTACTTTTTCCATCCTTTGGCGCCATGTTTAATTGACAAAGATATTGGACATAAGTATGAGTGAAAATGTAACTTGGTATCAAAATGAATAGGCGCATCGAACTTGAGACGTGCTTGTGAAAGCACAAGAGGACACTTTCACTTCCTTGTAGACGTTGACGCCAAAGGTGGCAGAAGAATGTCGCATATTCGAACCTATTGCTCCAGTGACCACGAGCACATCATCATCATGTTGGGCACAAATGACTTGTATAATGGTGAAACTCCTGACAAGCTCAGGGAATCAGTAATACAGGCGATAGAAGTTCTCAAACGTTACTTTCGTCTATTGGTTGTCTTGCAAATCCCTCCTGCAAAGTGCGCCTCGAAGAGAAAAGGAAAGAGTTCAATTTAATAATTAAGTAATTGAAGTGATAAAAGATCCTAATGTTGTCTTTTATGCAAAGTCTAGAAGAATTCGAAGAAAACTCCTGAAAGACTGACTCTTTTCAATAAAAAACATTTTAAAAACTTTTTGCGATGCTCAGAATGAATTTTGTCATTAATTTTTAAATATAAATTTTCCTCTACTTGCTTGTCTTTCTTAAACAATGCACAATATAACATGAACTATTTTGTTTAAAAAGAATAAAAATCACATTTTTGGTACTTACTATGGTATAAAAAGATTCAAATTCTGCTGATGTTTTTAAAAAATTGCAATTATAAATGATTCTATTTAACTGCTATTTACTACAATGATAATGCTGAGAACTATTCTGTCACACCTCGAGTGTATAGAATCACAACAAAATCGAGTCCATTATTACAGGTCTATAGATTCATGCGTATGTATGCAGTTATCTGTCAAAAAAATTACACTATATACGTGTTTATAATGACTTGGGCTTTCAAATATAAACAGCATTAAGCACCCAGGACCAATATTGGTACCGAAAATTTAAAAATATATGCTTGACTTCCTGAAATCGACTGTTGTAATTATACATGTAAATTTTAATCTTCAATCGAATAACAGTGGTTTGATTTGGATTGGACAAGTATTTACAATATATATATATATATATATA
>CABFPE010000879.1:187188-205374 GCA_900660155.1 Hofstenia miamia | reverse complement strand
TGACCATGGCATACAAATTTTGTCCTTCCCAACATGTTATCCATTCATTTAACATAAATACGAAATCAGCCAACCCACTGTAACACGTGTCATCGAGAGCGACAGAATTGAATGCATTTGGAATTCTTAACCACGAAATTCTTAAGCACGATCTTAGTGAGCAGCTTTTTTAGACTTTAAAGACCCTTAAAACGAAAACAACACAATTATATGAATTTTATAGGCGTGAATTGTTCGAGTATAACTGGAGAAGTTTTAAATAAATTAATGTTGACTATAGTATTAAGAGAAATTGAAATGCCATAATTCAAGTGTAATTAATTTTTATATATATATTATATATATATATATATATATATCAAATTTCTACTGACTAATATTTTGTAACACATGTACAATGCTTGAAAACAGCTACAAATAATAACAGTCAAATACATGATAATGTGTAATTAAAAACCTCACATACCAAAGCAATGCATTTACCAATATTGCAAAACACCACATTTTTATCACGTTTTTTAATCTTAATTTTACAAATATGTAAATTTATGTAAATGCTAACTAAACAAGTTTTAAATAGTTTTTTCATATACCTTTAATTATGAAATGCAAAAGAATTAATTAAATTTTTAAATTATATTTAACAACTCATTTTCCAAATCTTACAGTATAGAAATTTTGATACATATATTGGCAATAATTTATAGGTATTGACGTTGTTAATATATTATTTGCCATTCTAATAGTTTGAGAATATCATTAAATTTGTGCAACCATTGAGCTGCATTGGCATGTGAATAACTTTGGAAATTTCTTTGATGGAAGAGCAACACAAATGTGTTGTGTGTATAAAACCCTCAGGAAGGAATAATGATTTAGAAATGTTTTTTTTGTAAAACATTTGTTCGTGATGATTTTAGCCATTTTGGTTTATATAGATACACATAAACATGATATGAAGGACAGTTATTTCACTAATGACTTCATTCATTACATAGAGAGTATTAAAAACATTTTTTAAATTCGTATGGTTTTGAAACTTGCCTTAGACTGTAGCAGTGCTAAATAATTTATTTTTATATTTTTATATTTTATTACATGACTGATTTGTTTATAATTTGTATTACCTCATTCAATATCATTTATTCACTAATGACTTGGTTGATGCAATGAAAAACTTTATTTGTAAACCTGTGTCTTTAGAATGGGTAATCCATTTGAATTATATTGAAAATAGGTGTTCATATTAAAGTTGGTGTTTTTATTTATTTTCAATAAATTTGTTTTTCTTCTGTAGCCTATTTGTTTGAACAACATTTCCACTGGGAAGGGATGTCTTGTGTTGAAATGAAAGTTTTGTACATTTCTTTATACTTAGTATTACATTATTTATAACATCAAGATATTTGCATGAAAAAATGACTCTTTTCCTAAAATTGTTATTTAAGCATAACATAATTGGAAATGTAAAGAATTATTGGTACAGGTGTGAATTCCAACATAGAGTTAATTTGCACATTCATTGCTTACTTTGGATTACATTTCCACTAAAGAACAACAATCTATTGCAAATCCACCTTCAAAATTCAATTTAAATAAAGGTACATATAATATATTGCCTATGATTCTGACCCTGATACCTTAAACTAAGGCACTGACCCCAAAAGGAAATGAGGAATTTTCCACTGTCCTCGATGTTATGGAATGTAACATATGTGTTAATATTAGTAGTTTTAATATAAAAGCTACTGTTGAATATAAACACGTTTACAAAAACAAAGAAGCCCATGATCACTGAGTTTATCTAAACTTTCAATCAAAAAGACATTTGATGTTTTCTGGTAACCTTGAAAATCAAAGACTTATTACAATAATTTTTGTAATTGCAGTAAAAGCAGAAAACTTTCTCGGGTTATTGCAGCTCTTTTAACTATTACGAATCCAGAATAGTTGCTATTTTGCAAACTATTTTACACTAATGAGGCCAATTCTGCTTAAACAGGCGGAAAACGTTTTGGTCTTTCAGGTTGCAGTTCATTTAACAGATTCCTCTGGTGCTTCGATGAGGACTGAAATACTGATGACAGCTTTTTTCTTCAATAGCAGTGGTCACCAATTCATCTGTAAGTTAGAAATGAACTTCAAAAGAGTACATGCAACTAATGTCAAGAACATGTTCTCTACAAAACCAAAAAGAAGCAATGAGTTTAAAGTCATGTGGAGCAGGTGGATGATCATTATTATACTGATAATATGAAGCTATTATTATAATCTTAATGAACAATATTTACCTCGCTGTTCATATGATGCTGGTGATGATGAAATTCTGATAGTGATTTTTCTGACTGCATATAATCATGGTGAAGAAACCATAAAATTCAAAATGCAGGAAGCTGGCCTTTTCAATTTGAGTAAATCTTTTACAGATCAAATTTTTCAAGATTTTGAAAATGATTTAACGAAAAAATCCGTTGTAAAGGGGGCCAGAAATTACCGTAATAACATTAAGAGAATTTTAAGTAAGGCTGAGGTAACTCCTAATATGACCACTGAGCCCCCCTCAAAAGTTCAGCATAAGCATACTGAAAAATTTTTCTGCCATTAAGGAGGTATGTCATTTAATAATTAATATTTGTCTGCCCAGAACTCGGGAACTCTGAGCAACTATCATATCTCACAGAGCTTTTTGCGATTTGTGAAATTTTCTGGGTATGCAAATTTTATTGATATTACTATTGAGGAAATTGATATTCTGAAGAGAGCTACATTGTTCTGGGATAAGGCAAACTCCACACAAGAGTCTAAACAACTTAACACCAATTGGGCAAAAACATGCCAAATAATTGAAGCTTACTCTCCAGACGAATGTATGCAATCATATAATTAATTAAAAGCTAGAGTAGTTGAGGGCATCACAAAAATAGTCCAACCTCTTCATCGGCCCTTCAACTGTTTGTAGTGGTCAGGGTGTTCTTGGCTCAAACACGATTAAGAAGAGGACTTGGATGTATTACTACCATTGCACAGAAGTCCTTGCATTTGAAGGAAAGCAACTCAGGGAGAGCCTTACAGAAGAAGAAATCTACATAGCTGACTGTAAATCACATAATGTGGCATACAATGCTCAACTACGTTGCCGTTGCCATCCTCTAACATTCGGCCGCCTTATCAATCATTCCTAAAACCCTAATGTTAAGCTCTACCAAACTGAGGGTGGGCATGAAAAATAAGCTATGGTCAATGTTTAGAGCTATACTTGAAAAAGAGCCTGCTAGTGAATTGTTTTAGGATTATGGGGATTCCCCTGCATGATCCCATTTGTAAATAGTTTCTAAATATCTTTTTTTAAATAAACATTTATGTTTTTGTTTTTATTATTAATAATTCTTATATTATTAATATTTGTGTATACAAGTATTTCTTATAATTATATTCTTTGATAGTTTTTAGTTAGCTAGAAGAACAAAAAAACACAAAAAAGAAGTCTATATTGGCACCTCCACGTGGTGACTAGGTTGCACACAGTGATTACGGAATTTATGTTAAAAGTATTACAACTTTTTTCTATAAATACAGTGTAAGGCTACTGGGGATGGCTCCACTATAAAGAAACAAAAGCATATTGCAACAACCTCCAGGGTGATGTGGAATAGTTGCAATAGAAATTTGATAATTTCCTACATTTAATGTAGTTAAACTCTGTCCAAGTTAATAAGTAAACCAGTTTTTTAGGAATATGAGGTAGTATGATATAAACACGAGTATAATTTCAAGTTTTGATTTTCGTTTTTTATAATATGCACAAGATCCTAAACTATCTAATTCGAGCCAATACCATGGTATTTACGCTATAATAAAACCACAATTATTGATATAAAAGTTTACTTATTAACTGGGACAAAGTTTAGTAATTTAAAAATAAAAAAAAATATTATTGAACAGTGATGTAAAATTTATTCAATATAGATTTATCAACCTGAATATGTTCATATTAAAAATTTATTTATCTAAATATTTCTCAACCATTTAAAAGTGGTAGTAAATTGGGTTAACTTTGCCTGTTTATTATAGTGTATTATGTTTCAGTGACCAACACAATTGACGAGTGTTGGTTTGGGAAGAGTCTCCTTTGGACACTAGGAGCCAGAAGGGAAGTTCGTTTGCTGGTCACGAAGACCTTCTTCCCTTTTTTGTTAAAAATTTTTTCTGCAAGTTTTTGATCGAGAAAAAATATTTGCTTGTTTTCAGCCATTTTTCGTTCTTTGTGTGCTTCAGCGAACCTGAGAAGCCCTCTTTTAGAGGTTTTCAGTGAAGTAGTGCTCACCAGGTCGATTCTCACAGCGGCTCTCCCAGTCTGGTACTGCCTCGTTGCATTTGGTTGCTGGAGGGGTAACTGTTTCTTGTGGCATATTGTATTAGTTATATAAATTGTATTAACTGTCCTATTCGTTTTTTACGCGTTTTTCTCTGTAACCTTTAGTTTAGAATTCAGTGTGTAATTTCCCTGCCTAGGCGTTCTAGTTTGGTTGCTTCTGAAATGGAGGCCAACAAATTCAAAGAAATCATTCGGCAGAAGCTTTCTGCAACTACTATAGAGGAAATCAATCTCCTTCGAAGTTCCACTTTGGTCTGGGGCAAGACAATCTCTAGGCAAGAATAAAGAAAACTAAATAATACAAAATGGACAAAAAAGGCAAATAATTGAAGCATTTTTGTCAGAAGAATGCATGTCATCATATTTTTATTGTATTCCAAGGTAGATGAGAGCCTAGAAAAATATCATTAATTTGTATTCATTGGTAGGGGCTTATGTTTAGTCTAACTCAAGAAACTTGAGGAAGAGAACAATGATGAACGACAGCACTGTCTTTGTGCGGAATGGTACGAGTTATAATCATGCCCCGCAAAGTCCTTGATGAAGAGTTGTGATGAGCACTGCAAAATGTCAAACTCTTTGACGTGGCAAAATGTAGTTGAAAAAAGAGGCATCCCAAACTAACAAAGCATGATTTATGTTGAAAAATGAATTACGTTTTGATAGAGAACATTCAAAAATTGATACATTGCTGTGTTGCATATCTTGTAATCGTGCAATCTATAAGTGGAATGCTCGAAAATTGATAGATTATGTGAAAAGTAAAAACTCACGTTATTTATAAATAACGCCATTGGTTATAAAATTTTAGTTCGAATTTGTAATTGGAAATATACAGTCTGTAGTAGAGAAAACTATATCAGTTATTCTGTTGTCAAGCTCACTACATGTCTCAAACTCGTTCGCANACTTACAAACCGCCTCTTCCAGTAGGAATCTCACGCAGCAGCTCCACAGCCTAGCAATTCGTCTTCTCACCATCATAGTCAACATGCCGCTCCCTTTCTTAACAGGCTTTTGGAGGATGAACCGTTTAATGATGCTCAACTTATTACAGTTACTGAACAAATCTCTCGCACTCTTAGTTCCGCACGCACTCCCAATAGAGATAAATACGAATTTGAATGTCTCCAGCACATCATCAGAGAGTACGACGGCCTATCCATTCAGTTGCAGTCCGTTATCGTGCAGAGGATCAGGGTGTTACTCGGGGCAGCAAATTACGGCTGGAACGCCACTCTCCACAACAGCAGATGGACAACTCCAATCTATCGCCTTTCCGCACCGTATTCCACTCCCAGCCTATAACCGATACACTTCGCAGCGTGGACAACATACAGGTTTCCCCACCCAGCCAACACGATCCAATTCTAGAGGAAGGAGCAGAAGCAGTACAACAAGAAACCGTTAGTACATTTCATATCTCGCTCTCACAGTCTCTTATGATGCCTTCTCTTTCATCCTTCCAGTCGTCTGCACCGCCTTAAGCTGCCGCTTCAACGCCTATCTCCCCGAGCTCATATATGGACAACACTCCTACCTTTTCGCCAGATCCAATCCAGACATCTACTCCAGTATATCGCTCGTATCCGTCAATTTCAGTAGATCCACCTTCGAAGATTCTTAATCCGCAAGTGTACCAGCCATCAGCACTACAACTCGTGTCAGTTCTCGGTCAAAACTTTAATCTACCGGACTCAGCTGTTCAGCGGTTTCGCAACTTCCTACAAAGATTTCTCACTTAGCAATTCCGGATATCCAACGCTTACTTAATGACTTTACTTTCAGAGCAACTCGCAACATTCACACTAGTCAGCACCAGATGGATTGGCTTGGTATTTTGTCTGGAGTTACACTTAATACTCAAGAATTACTGCACTGGCGGAATCTGCAGCGCCCCTTCTGCACGACCCAATAATGCAGCCGGTATGGACAATGCACTGTCGGATCATGCAGCCGACCAATTCAACCGTTCCGAGCAAACTTTGACGGCATCGCAACTTCTCGAACTTCTCCAAACCCCGCAAAAAACAGAAGTTCCCGATTTTGTAATGGACTCCCAGGGAGTAGTTATAGAAGAAGAGCTACAAACGGATCAGCAATACGCTTTCCACGGAAACAACGTTGATTGGCCACTCCTCCAGCAATCCTTTAATATTCCGAATAGAATTATGAAGCTTCTATTTGTACACATCTCGCTATCCAGAATTAAACCGGTAGTCTATAATAAACCAGTCATCCCGAAGTCACCTCTTTATCGCAAACATGCAGACTCAATCATAGCAGCCTTGCTGGTATCCAGTATCATTGAACCGGCTTCCAAGCCAGATCATTTTTCGTTCCAAAGTCCAATGGTAAACTACGTTTAGTAATAGACTTTTCTTTCCTAACATTCACTAATCCGATTCGCTTTCGATTAAATTCAATCCTTAAAGTTATGAAAAGAAGAACGCCACCAATGGACTATAAACTCCTCAAATTTGATTTGCAGTCATCATTCTATCATCTCCCAGTTGCAGCTCATCATAAATATCGCACTACATTCATTGCTCACGATGGAATTCGATATCAATTCAACCGCACTCCGATGGGCATGTCATATTCGGTAGCACCTTGCCAATTCTTATCCACAGCACTCCTTCAATCCTTTAGAAAACTTAACTGCATTTCTTGGTCGCATATTGATAACCTCTCAATCTGTATACCGGAGCACTACATGGACATGGTCAAATAATGGTTAATATATAAACTAATAATTTTATTAGTGAACAAATACAAAATATTTTAAAAATTTACCTTATAACAAAGCATGATCGCGTGTTGCCTTTGAGATTTCGCCAATGATCTAAACACAAAAATCTTAAAATGAGTTATTAATCTTAAAATGAGTTATTTTTCACATAGATATATTGAATACAAGAATTAATCATATAAATTAAATTCCAGAAAAACAGGAATAACTCTGGTAACAAAGTACAGATAATTCACAAATGTAACCATTATGAAAACATCTTCATACAGTAAATAAGGAAGACCACATATTTCAATGGGAGGCAATTATATGTGTGAATAAGAAATTCTGGAAATTCTCAAATGCAAGAGTTAATTAATAACTTAACTCTCGTTTTGTAATGACCAGGTGGCGAAAATTGTAAGATCCTGAAAAAATATAAAATGAAAATTCGGTATATTTCTCTCAAAAATAAAGATAAAAGACAGATTTTTTATTCTGCTTAAATATAAAACGTCTGCTGGTTATGCAGAAACCCTGATATTGGAGAATCAAAATAAGTTTATTTTCTCAAGTATTTTGCAATCGTTAACCTCAAAAAGAGCTGAATACCGGAGACCCCCTTTTTCTGAAACACCCGTGATAGGTCAGTAACAAATGCTTTTGCAATAATAGCAAAAATACAGGATACGCTTAAACCTATTTGTAATTATTCTGTAAATAGCATTTTATGTTTTGTCGTATTTTACTAAAACTTTTCTTAATTTTTCTTTATTAATAATTCTTGTATTAACATATATACATATACACTAATATACATATACACATATATATACATATACATATTTCCAGATGGAAATTGTTATAGCTACCGCTCGCAACCTTTTTACATATTTTTTGGAAGGAATTGTTAGATTAAGTCTCGGGACTCCTTTGTTAAAAAGTCTTTGGGTGAGTGGGCTCTCCCCCCCCCTAAACCTCTTCCTCGGTTAACTTCACGTACTGATATCTTTAAAGCTGCTTTAAAATCTCTTAAGGAGTCTGTTGGTTCCTCCTTCCTTGGGATGGAAATTTTTTCATTCTATTTCCTTTCTTCTCTTTCTTTTGATTACAGTAATCCCCTTTGAACAAAAATTTGTAATTTCATTTCTCATAATATAGAACTATTACAAGTTCCTGCCAACTATCTTGAAATGTCTAAAATGAGAACTCCAAACACATGGGTTTCTGAGACTGAGGTCCAAGTTGCTGGTGTGCTGTTAAAAAGAAAAATAATACTATATAAAATGTCTGATAAATCTTGGTCTCCAACTTTTATTGATTATGTTAATATAGATTATAATATAGCAATTTAACTTCAATACTTTGACAATATTTATTTTAATTTTATAGAAAATATTGACTTTAAAATCCAGCCAAAAATATGCATTAAAAGAATAAATGAAAGATTTGCAATGTTTGCCATCTAAAAAATAAAGAAAAATGAACATATAATAATGTTACCTTTGATAAGGAACAACTTTCAAAAAAATAAAAATTGTTGTGCTGCATTTCTTGCAATTGTGGAATTTTAAATTGAATATGTGTAAATTGACAGATTAGGTGAAACATAAAATAAGTGATACTCTTTTAAAAAATCTTTACCGGTTTAAGTAGAATGCAGGAAATAGTTTGTTATAAAGCCATTACAGTAGAGAAAATGCTATTATACTCGAAAATAAACATTTCCTATCCACCTTTGAATGATCTTTTAAGAAACCTCAACAATTTGGAAGAACAATTCTTGGCCCTACGCATTCCTTTTATGCATATATGTGAATGCAATAATTTTGGACAACCACATGTTGAAGGTTCATCCATAGTTATACCAAATAATATAATATCCAATATTGCTATTCTGCCTAACGTCCTTAATAATGAAACTCTGATACCCATACAATTTAAATAATCTAAAGGTTCACATACCACCTATCTGTATAATAACTGTAGGCCCAAAATAATTTTTATATGTGCTCAATATCTAATTGAACTGTCATCACTTTGGTCAGTTGCAACATTAAACAATAATTGGCTTGATTTGGAATGGCAACTTGTCCTGATAATTTCAATAATTAATTTCATTCAAGCATTCTGTTAAATGATGCCATCTTCACAAAAATTCCTCTAGAGATATCACTTACATCGTCTAAACCTGTCAATATTTACAGAAGAAAATAGTGAATACCTCTTTCCAATCTATTTTTATGGGTGAAAAATTGCACATTTCCCACAAAATTTGTAATCATGTCAATGACATTTATAAATGGAAACTAATACAATGTAATAGTAGAGTGGAAATTAATATTTATAATATATTTTTTAAATTTGTTAAATCTATCATGTTCCAAGTATATAATTATTCTTTTTACAAAGTAGAATAGCATTATAACAACATGCTAATACCATTAATATAGATATGGTAAAAAAAATTAATTATGGAAGGTCAGGCTTTCAGATTTCTGCAATGCTTCAAAGAGTGCAACCATGATCTGCATGCCTTGATCCGGCAATTAGGAATGCCTACTCTTTTTCTGACCCTCACATCAGCTGAAAAGATATGGAATGATTTAGCATTATTCATTATCAATGCACAGCATCTTTCTAATATAAATTTGTCTAGAATAAATAAAATACTTTCACGAAAAAATGGCCTTATTCATCAAATTTCTAAAAAAACAGTATTATTGGGAGCATTAAGGATTTTTGGTACAGATGTTGATTTCAGAATCATTAGAATCTAAACATTCACGCATCACTATGGATCTCCATTGCTCCAATTTTTAGCAAAAACAATATTGATATTGTTTGTAACATTATAGATTCTATTATAACTTATAAAATTCAAATTGATGAAGATCTTTTGAAATTACAAATACATCATTGCAGCAAAGAAAAAATAAATGTAGGCACCAATTTCCCAAATTTCCAATTGATGCCACTTGTATTATCTGTTCCACTGAAAATCTTTCTCAATCTTGCAATCCATGTGGAGATTACTAGAATGAAGACCTCTGCACATATAGGAAAAACCCACATCACTGCAAGTAGAATTTAAATTAACACTATACTTATTATTTATATTATATTTAGGTGTGGCCCAGTGAGCGAGCTTTGCTTTTAAAGCTTGAAGAGCGGTTCAAGATGCATACTGTATCTCCTTTGTTTCCTTGGACATGTTAAATCACTGTGTCACGTCATCTCAAGGAAGCAGCATCAAAGCACTTCGACATGGCCATTGCTTCGATGGTGGAGTTCAGGCACTTTCTTACAACAGCGAGCAGTCTAGAGGATTCAGATGTTGTTAGTGCAGCACTTCTGCACAAGCCTATGTCTGCTCGACGTTACTATGTGCGCCAAAAACGCAATGAGAAGCAGCTGGAAGGCCAGCGTGTCATTTGTAGGATGCTTGTTGGCCATGTATTAGGATTGAGTATTTACAAGGCACCTCAGCCCAAGATTGCCATCAACATCTGCCCCTGATATTTTGTCAGCTGATGCAGCTTCATCTTCTGAGGAACCTCCTTCACCAGAGATTTGACGTTTTGCATCAGCACCTGTCAGGAATAGGTTAACAGTGGTCTCTTGGGCTAGTCCTCTTTCCTCTGTTAGGGGTATGAATGATGGTTATGTAAAGGAAATTAAGTTTAATGTTTAGACCTTGTTGATATTGTCATAAAAAAGTATCGGCTCTATCAGCAGAAGCGACTCTCCACTGCCATCCTCATGGAGACGCTCCAGAAGGACATGTTTGAGGAACTCTGTGTGAAGGAGTATGGTGGGGAGCGGACTGCTGTGCAGCAGAAGGAGAAGACTAGGAAGCGGATCCGAACACTTCGTGCGCAGGGGAAGCTTCCATGTTGATTCTAAAGCTGCACAGCAACAGCGGATATTTAGTTCTTTGGTATCATTTTGTTTATTTCATTTAAGTTCCTTTAAGTTCTGTTTTAGTTGATATTTAGTTTATTTTTGTTCATTTCTATTTAGTTTTTATTGTACATAGTGACTTTTGTTTGAATTTTTGTTGTAAAAATGTATTATTTTTATATTAATAATTCTTATATTATTAATATTTTTTCTATATAAATATTTCTTATAATATTTATATATTTTTATTAATGTTTTGATTGTAAAACTCCATGAGTTTATGAAATGTTTAGTGATAATAGCTATCCAATAAAACTTAAGCATTCAAAATTTTAACTATATATATTAACTCACTTCTTCGCAAAATTATCTTTTTAAAATGAATACAGCTGTATTTAAATCTGAGTTCTACTATGCTTTTGTCGTTGGGGATCATGTTTATTCCACCATAAAAAAACTGAATAATGAAAGAATGATGGATGACTACAGCCTCTTCATAAGGAATGGTACTCGATTTAATCAATTCAACCCACAGAAGAGCCTGATGAAAAGGATATCACACTACAGCAAAAGGATTCAGGATTATTTTGGAAATCTCAAACAGAGAAGTTGCCAATAATAATAATTTTGGATGATGTAATCAGCAATACTTTTCTGATCATTACCAACAAAAAGAAATGAAAATGGACGCATTCAAAGAGGCTCTCCAGATAATAAAACCATGATGTATGCTGTAACCATCAAGTGGAAAGTGCTTCTACTCAATGGACGACTGGATCTACACCTAATGGAGATTAGAAAGGTATTGCTTGAGGGTGGAGTGGGTTTCATCAGAGGCCATAAACTACTTCGTGGAAAAATCTATACAAAAGATGGCATCCACACAACTTTGGTAACAGAAAAGTATTTGCTTCTAAAATCCAGAGCCTATTTTATTTTTTCTATATAAATATTTCTTATAATATTTATATATTTTTATCAATGTTTTGATTGTAAAACTCCATGAGTTTATCAAAAAATAAGTGATAATAGCTTTCCAATAAAACTTAAGCATTCTAAATTTTAGCTATATATATATATATTAACTCACTTCTTCACAAAATGATCTTTTTAAAATGAATACAGCTGTATTTAAATCTGAATTCTAATATGCTTCTGTTGTTGGGGGGATCATGTTTGGTCCACCATAAACTTAAACTGAATAATGAAAGAATGATGGATGACTACAGCCTTTTCATAAGGTTTTTTTTAAATGTCAGCAGAAAATAGGCTTACAGTTATATGTCAAATTTGTTGTCAAGATCGAGGCAAAAACTTAGGTCAGCATTTAATTAAGACCCATGAAAAATCAAAATCTGAGTCAGATCAACTCAAACAAATGGCGAGATGAGACCTATAAAAATCTAAGATTTTCAAGTGGTGCACATGAAAGATATTTTTGCAAAATACTCAAAAACTAATTTTTCATTTGGTCATTTTGTAGTAGATGACTGTTCAAGTGTACCAACTGAACATGAGGTTGCAGTTGAATATGATATCCTACCTACAATTCAACAACCTAGCTGTTCATATGTTCTGTCTGAGGCCAGTGAACCAAGTTTTTCACATTCAGATGGTGATGAGGATTTTTCAAACAGTGAATTTTCAGTTGCTCCCATTCAGCACCTGTATAATCATGGTGAGGAAACCATCAAATATAAAATACAGGAGGCAGGGCTATATAACTTCAACAGGTCATTTGCAGATGACCAAATTTTCAGAGAATTTGAGGAGGACTTATCAAAAAAGTCTGGTTTAAGGGTGCCAGAAATTATTCTAACAAGATCAAGCGCATCTTAAGTAAAGTTCAATGAATTGAAAACAACTGCACAGAACACCCCGAAAATTTTAATTTAAGTATTCTTAGCAATCTTTCTGCAATTAAACAAGTTTGTTTGAGTATTTCTGATATTTGTTTGCCAAGAACATTGAGTAATTATCTTAAATCAATTAGAGCCTTTTGTGATTTTTTTAAGTTCTCAGGTTATTTAAGATCACAAAACATTTCAGTTGATGATGTTAATCTTCTACGGGGGGCTACTTTATCCTGGGGTAAGACTAACGCTAAACATGAATCTCAACAACTAAATAGAAAGTAGTCTAAAACATGCCCACTTATTGATACTTTTACACCAGATGAATGTATGCAATCATATTTCTTACTAAAAGGAAAGGTAGATGAAGGTCTTGAACAACCTGATTTCATTGACGATTTGATTATAACATTTAATGCATTTATGGCATGCTTGATACAATTAAAATATGGGCAACGCCCAAGTGTGATGTCTGGCCTCATGGATACTGAGTTCTCTAGTAGAAGATGCTATGAATATTATTTCATCACTCTAGTTAAGCGACATAAAACCTCTGCTGTTGATGCAGCAACATTGATAATTGTAAATAGAGATTAGGTTTATTTTATGAAGTATTTTTCAGTTATTAGGCCAATATTAAAGCGAGTAGAAAAAATTGAGGTTTTCCAAATAGTAAGCTCTTCACCACCTCTGCTGGTGCCTCAAAAAGGGCTGAAATACTAGAGACCCCTTTTTTTAACACTCGTCGGAGACCCGTAACAAATGCTTAACCATTAGTTGCAAAAATGCAAGATAAGTACAGGCAACCCATGTCAGGAACATGTACTCTGCAAGAACTAAAGAGTTGTTTCCTGACAAGAACAAAAAGTCTAGAATAGAAGCTATTAAGCTCCTTAGTCACATGGAGCAGGTTGATGCTAATTATTATGGAGCTGACAATTTAGAGCCACTTCTTTAGGCAGAAAGTACCCTACAAATGATGAGAGTCTGCAAAAGATCAAGCCAGAGAAGAGGACCCCAGGTCAGTATTCTTTAATAGATTGACGATTTCAATGAGCATACTGAAAAAATCTGAGCTCAGAATAGAAAATGTAAAAGACGAAATCAGTAAGGTTCCAGATTCCCTGAGAGTCAGAAGAACAAAGCTTAGAGCTGAAGTTTTATTACATGACCGTCTTTTTTCGAAAAATAAGCCAATCCTTGAGGCAGTAACTGCTTATTGTGAAAGAAATGGATGGGGAGATGTTAGTAAGCACTATGCTATTGTACAGGCTACCTGGCAGCCTTTACCACACGGAATCCCAGAAAAAGTTATATAGGAGAAGTACTTGGAAATTACAAAATTGTTAGTGATTTCCCAAAAATGGCCTAACCTTTTGATTGGCAAATCCACTCTTTGTAGTGGCCAAGGCGTTTTTGCCTCAAGTTTAATCAAAAGAAGGTCTTGGGTATGTGATTATCAATGTACAGAATTACTAACTTTTAGTGAAGGGAACAAACTCAGGGAGAGCATTTCGGCTCAACAAATCTACATTGTTGACTATAAATCACATAATGTGGCTTATAATGCTCAACAACCGTGTGAATGCCATCCCTTAACATTTGGCCGCTCTCATAAATCACTCCTCAACACCAAATGTTGAGCTTCAACTTGTTGAGGTTGTCCATCAAAAGCATAAGCTGTGACTAATGTTTGGGGCAATTCGTGATATTGATGCCGGACTTGAATTGCTTTGGGACTATGGGGATTCCCCTGTATGAGCCCAATTAACCAGATGTCAACATTTCTTGCAGTATTTACATTTAGTGAAACAATTGCTAGTAAATGAGCAAGAAAAAGAAGAATTGAATGTACATATGTAAATAGAATTTTTTTACGTTGTACATATTGTTTTGAATTGAAATTTTAAAAATTTTGTGTTTTTGTACAAATAAATATTTCTTATAATATTTATATATTGCAAATAGACTTATCATGTGATTTTAAATATATAAATATTTCTTATAATATTTATGTATTTTTGTGTTAGTAAAAAATTGAAAAAAACAAAAAACCAAAAAAATCAAAAAACCAAAAGAAAAAGAAGAAGTCGAAATTGGCACCTCCACGTGGTGAATTCGGGTAGGCCTACTGGGAATTGCTCCACTATAAAAAATCCAACGCATCTTGCAACAACCTCCAGGGTGATGTGGAAGAGTTGCAATAAAATTTGATAATTTATTACATTTAATGTAGTTAGTTATTTAAAAAAATACAAAAATAATATTGAACAGTCGTGTAAAATCAACACACTCATTTTTAATGAGAGATTGTTAGTTTGAGTCTAGTCTGGTCAAAGGAGCTATAGCTCAAGTTAAAGCAATATTTATTCTAAAAATATGTTCTTAGAAATATTATATTTAAATTTCACAATTAATGCCTCATTGATTATTTTTTATTTCAACTTCAAACCACTTTATTCAAATTGAAATTAAAAGTTGCACATAGAAAAGTAGTTTATTATTAAATAAAGCAGGTCTACTACGAATATAAATTAAATATTTTATTCTTAGAAATATTGACTTTTAGTAAAGGAAGTTTAAAATTCGGACCCGAATAACTTTGCAAATACTTTCTCTATCAACTTCGGACCACTTTTATTCGATTGGAAATTAAATATTACATCTAGATAAGTAAATTAATAATAAATTCACATAGGTCTAGTACAAATATCTATTAAATATTCTATTCTGAAAATATTTGCACAAATTGAATATCTATTTTAGAATAGTGTTACTTTACTAATTCACTTTACTTTCATTAAAACCACAACACCACAGGAGTCCACGCATTTGTGATCATTCATTTAAACCTAATCAAGCACAAAATCCAAATCCTGCTTAGAGAAGCTAATTGAAGACTTCTGCTTATCAAACTCACTGATAACAGCTTTATTGCATTAATTTGATGGGACAGTATGATTTCTATATATATATGAACACTTAATACAGACATTATATCATTCATTAAAAAATTATGACGGCCGCCCATCTTAAAACTCATTATCATGGATACATAGTTGTTGGCTCATGCCTGGTTCATCATGGAATGCTTTAAAGGAACATGCAATGATGAAGCAATTTTCAATTTTTGCATGACGAGGATGCCGTTTACGTCACTCTTAACCACAAAAATCTGTACTCAGAATGTTGTTCCAAACAATCAAAAGAGTGAGTATTTCAAAAGTTGAGTACAGGAAAACTTCCTTTGATCTTGATTTGGCATGATGTTCTTGGGAACACTTTTTCAAACTGGAAAAATGAGATTGCAGCAGTTTACCGAAGATGTCCGACCAATAAAGACTGTTGCATGCACAGAATATAAAATTTAAAATTGTCCTGTTGAATGGGAGACTTGATGATGAGATGATGAGGTCTACACGAAAGATCTTGGAACAAGAAAATGTTGGGTTCATAAGAGGTCACAAGCTTGTGCGTGGACAAATTTAAGAAAAAGATGGTGTTCATACAACTTTCCAATGTGAAACAAACTTTTTAGAGATTAATTTGTGTTAGTTATGTTAATATATGTTTTAAAACAAACATTATCTGTTCATTCATATCATTATTATATCTTTAACTTTACATATTGACAGTATTAAAATTATGTTTAACTTTGTGAATATTACTCGTATCATTTTCAAACAAAACAGTCGAATATATATTCAAAATTACATCTAGAAAAGTAGTTTAAAATATTTGCAAAGGTATGAATTGTGTAATTAAATTAAGTAACTATTTTTAATGTTAAATGCATATTTGTTTTTGCTTCGTGCATTGGTGCTTTAAAGAAAGATACAATTATCTGTGTTTCGCCAAGCTGTCACCTCCCTGTCCCGTTCACACCAGTCTTGTAACGTCAGCCCTTCCAATGTTGCCTTGTCATTTGCCAGATTCCCTAGCTAAAGTCACCTCCAATGTCTCGTCCATTCCAACTCAAATCTTCTACAGTCCTTCCGCCTCATGTACCATTTCTAATTGTCCCAATCATCCTGCCCTACGTTACGCTCCTGCTGCTGCTCGCCTGTGCTGCCATTTGCCCCTGAACAGTGTTCCAATTAGTGTTCTTCCTCATCCTTCTTGTAAAGCTCACATCTATATTGGCCGTTTTGCTATCTCCGTTTATGCTTCTGATGTTGCTGATCATCTCCGTTGCTCCTCACTCCAATTTTATGACGTCCTTCCCATTCCACCATGTATGGATTCTGAATTCGACTCCTTCGATATTGTCTGTAATCAATAGTCTCATCGTGTTCTCATGGAATATTAAATATTTTATTCTTAGAAATATTGACTTTTGGTAAAGGATGTTTAAAATTCCGACCACAATAACTTTGCGAATACTTTGCTTTATCAATTTCGGACCACTTTAATACGATTGGAAATTAAAAGTTATCATATATATATATATATATAATTTAATTTAAATAGGTCTAGTACGAATATAAATTTAATGATTTATTCTTAGAAATATTGACTTTTGGTAAGGAAGTTTAAAATTCCAACCCAAATAAATTTGCGAATATTTATTGTATTGAATTCGGACCGCTTTTTTAGATTTGAATTTAAAAATTACATATGAAAAAGGTTTTTAGAATTCAATTGACTGGTTTGGGAAGAGTCCCCCCTTTTCAGTGGGGGCCAGAAGGGGGCCTTTTTGTTCACGAAGAGTATCGTTGAAGTTCATAGTGTTCGTGCTTTCTGACTCTCTCCCTAGCAAAGGAGGATTCTAAGCATTTCCCTTGCATCTGATGCTCGCTGGGGTTACTGTTCTTTGAATTTGTCCTCAGAGCTGCTGTGGCAAAGGTCATTTCGTTGTTTTCCCTCTCTCTTTTACAGTGGCGAGTGTCCCTCGTGAAGTATTACATCACTGCAACCATCATAAACTGTCATAGCTACTAGAAGTCATTTACTATTTTTTTGTGCCTTTATATTAATACCCTAAGTGGAGGTTTTTTATCTCCATTAGTTATGTTTTATTTTATTCTATTATAACGTCCTGAGATCTTTTCATAATAAATTTTGTTTTGCTCATATTGGCAGTTTTCCTTTCCGCGTAACCCAGAGTCTCTTTTGGGTATATGAGTATGGCGTTTACATCTGTTCCTCATCTTGATTTCATTTGACGATTTCAATAGCGCAAGGTGACGATTTCAATAGCGCAAGGTCGCATTTACATCTGTTCCTCATCTTGATTTCATTTGACGATTTCAATAGCGCATGGTCGCGTTTACATCTGTTCCTCATCTTGATTTCATTTGACGATTTCAATAGCGCATTAATAT